>CANXYI010202814.1:0-16507 GCA_948208565.1 Hura crepitans
AGGAGTTAGAATTTAGGATTAAGGTGATGCCAAGCACAACACTAGTTTTTATAGCTCTATATAAAATGGCTCCTGTAGAGTTAAAAGAATTAAAGATACAGTTACAAGAGCTTTTTGACAAGGGTTTCATCAGTCCAAGTGTTTTGCCATGGGGAGCATCGGTTATGTTTGTCAAGAAGAAGGACGATTCTTTGAGACTTTGCATGGATTATAGACAGTTGAACAAAGTCACCATCAAGAACAAGTATCTTTTACCACGAATTGATGATCTTTTTTATTAGCTTAAAGGGGTAGGTGTCTTCTCTAACATTGATCTTAGATCCAGGCATTATCAGTTGAGAGTAAAAGAGGCAAACATACACAAGACAGCTTTCAGGTTTAGATATGGTCACTATGAGTTCCTAGTGATGCCTTTCGGGTTAACTAATGCACCAGAGCCATTCATAGACCTCATAAACAGAATCTTTAAACCATTTCTAGATCAATTTGTGGTAGTCTTCATAGAAGATATTCTTGAGTACTCTAAGAATTGAGAAGAGCATGAGAAGCATTTATGGATGGCTTCATAGATTTTGAGGGATGAAAAGCTCTATGCCAAGCTTAGTAGGTGTGAGTTTTAGCTAGAGGAAGTAGCATTTTTAGGGCATATAGCATTGAAAGAAGGTATAAGGAATGATCCTAGTAAGATTCAGACAGTAATGGAATGGAAATTACCAAGGAACACGATTGAGATCAAGAGTTTTTTCGGGTTAGCTAGCTATTACATAAGGTTTATCGAGGGGTTTTCTTTGGTTGTAGCCCCTATGACACGTCTTCTAAGGAAAGATGTGAAATTTGAATAGGATAGCAAGTGTCAAGAGATTTTGACAAGCTCAAGAGTAAGTTAACAGAGGCTCCAATTTTAGTTCAACTAGTGTCAGGAAAAGAGTTCACCATATATAGCAATGCTTCACTGAATGGGTTGGAATGTGTACTCATACAACTAAGAGCTCGTAGCCATTGTGTTTGCTTTAAAAATATGGAGGCCCTATTTATATAGAGAAAAGTGCTATGTTTTTACTGACCATAAGAGCCTAAAATATTTGCCAATGCAGAAAGAATTAAACTTGAGCCAAAGGAGATGGATGGAGTTAATCAAGGATTATGATTGCCTTATTGACTACCATCTTGGGAAAGCTAATAAAGTTGCAAATGCCTTGAGTAGAAGCTTATGTTAGCTTTAAAGGTAATGCATGTTAGTTTGAAGCTACAAGATAAAGGTAGTTTGTTAGCTGAGTTGCAAGTCAAGTCAAGCTTTATTCAGACAATGAAGGATTCACATAAAGATGATCATAGACTTCAGAGTATCATAAGCATGATTCAAGAGAGGAAATCTACTGAGTTTGGGATTAGGGAAGATGATTATTTGTACTACCATGACCGACTATATGTGGTAGATAGTGAGAATTTAAGACAATAGATTCTGCAAGAAGTGCATAATGCACTGTATGTTATGCATCCTAGTAGTACAAAAATGTACTAGGATTTGAAGATGGCTTATTGATGGCCAGTCATGAAGAGAAACGTAGCTGATTATATGACTAGATGCCTCACTTATCAACAGGTGAAAGCTAAGCATTAAGTTCCTTCTGGTTTGTTTCATCCCATAGCAATACCAGAATAGAAATGGGATTGAATTACTATGGACTTTGTGATTAGACTACTAATGACCTGGAATAAGCATGATTCTACTTGGGTAGTGGTTGACAAATTAACTAAGTTTACTTACTTTATTTCGATGAGAAAGGATTACTCTCTAGAGAGATTGGTAGAACTATACATTGATGAGATAGTTAGGCTTCATAGAGTGTCATCTTCCATCATTTCGGATAGAGATCCTCATTTTACATTGAGATTTTGGAGGAAGCTCCAGAATGCTTTAAGTACTAGGCTCAGTTTTAGCACAGCTTTTCATTCATAGATGGATGGTCAGTTAGAGAGAATCATTTAGATACTTAAGGATATGCTTTGAGCATGTGCCATAAAGCTTAAGGGCAGTTGGGATATATATTTTTCATTAGTGAAATTCACTTACAATAACAGTTACCAAGCAAGTCTTGGTATGGATCCTTATAAGGCATTATAGGGAGACGATGTAAAACTCCCTTATGTTGGAGCGAGTTGAGTGAGCACAAGCTTATGGGACTAGATTTAGTTAAAGATGCTAAAGAAAAGGTGAAGATTACTAGAGAAAGACTGAAAGCTGCTTCGGATATATAGAAATCCTATATGGATTTGAAGAGAAGAGATATCAAGTATGAATGGTGACAAGGTTTTTCTTAAAGTATCACCTTGCAAAAATAGGTGTTGAGGTTTAGCAAGAAAGGGAAGTTAAGTATAAGGTTCACTGGGCCATACGAGATCACAAAATGTGTGGGTTCATTAGGCTATAGACTAGCATTACCTCTAAAGTTGCAGTAGATTCATGATGTGTTTCATGTTTCGAGGTTGAGAAGATATAGATCAGACCCTTAACATGTATTAATAACTGATGAAGTGGAGATAAGAATAGACTTGTCATAGGAAGAAGAACCTTTTGGTATCTTAGCTAGAGAGGTTAAGGAATTGCGAAATAAGAATGTCTCGTTGGTGAAAGTCTTATGGCGACATCATGGCATGCAAGAGGATACTTGGGAAAGTGAGGCTTAGATGCGGGCATAATACCCATAGTTGTTTGAACCAAGTATGTTAAGGATGACATCTTTTCTAAGAGGGGAAAAAATGTAACAATCCGAAAATCCCAACTCTTGTGAATAGTACATCCAGAGATGAATAGTGCTTCTTGAGACCCGAGTAGTACTAATCATATAGATGGGGAGTATTAATTATAAGAGAATTTTAGGCAAAGTTTAAAGCCAATTTGAAGTCATTCAAATGGTTAAAAATGCTAATTAAGATTTTACGGTAGTGTCTTATGAATAGTGCCGCAAGCAAAGCTGAACCGTAAAATAAATAAAAAGTTGCACAAAATAATCCAAAAATATTACAACCTAATACTGAAATATTTTGAATAGTCCAATGGCTTTGGAATCAAAATTTTTTGAGTTCAGGAACTATTTTTACCCAATTTTTAGGATAGAAAATATATATTAATTTTTCAGGTTATTATCAAATTTAGTGCTCAAGATTTTGAGAGGATTTAGGGCTTAGACTTATGGAATTTTGGGGATAGGAATGGAGGAAAATTGACTTTTCTATCATTTATAATAATTTTTTGAAGCAAAGAAAAATATTATTTTTGAAAAGTATAAAAAGGGAATTTTTACACTCCTTCCTCACATATACAAAACTCACCATCCTCCTCCCTTCTCTCCATAAAATCTTGCCCACACACACTCTCTCTTTCTCTTATGATTTCTCTCTCCTCAGAGGGAACTACGATGAGAGGTTACACCTGAAATGATGATCATTTCGAGATGAGACTGTGGACACCAAAATCATCTAGAACGGTGGAGTATTTAGGAGAAAAATCGAGAAGAAAATCGAGGTGAATAGTAACTTTCTCTTTCTTGGGTTTTCTTTTTCCATAAATTTTATTTTTTCACGAGTTCCTAGGATATTGTAGAGTATGTATCTAAGCACAAAATATTTTTTTGACTTCTAGATTATTTTATATTATTTATTAAAATTTGTACCCTTTTGTATTCGTAGGCGAGATGAAAGCTCGAACCTCCCGAGGTAAGGAGAAGGCCTAGGTTGACTTTGAGGGTCCTGTACAACCTTGTTTGGTTTGTGTAATCACTTTGATTTGCCTAAATTAATCATTTAATGCATTATGTGCATCGTATGCATAATTGTAATAAATGGCATTAAATGCTTAAAAATTGAAATAAATGTTATAAATGTAATTTATGATTTATGGCATGATAAATGCATGAAATATAATGATTTGGTGTGACCATATATGATAGAATGACAAATATGTCAATTTTAAGTTACAAGTGCATTATGTGAGATAAGGACCGAAATATGCCATATTGTGTGTGTATGCCTAGAAATGCATGCATATGATTATTTTATGATTTCAAACATGTAGAATGGATGTAATGGATGCTAAAATGCCATAAATTGAATTGTTATACCTATGTGTGGCATTATGCCCATTTGAATCGATAAATGCAATAATAAGTGTGCACATGTTCTTGTCAATGTATAGAGGTCATGTGTGCATGAATATGTTGTGCTAATATGCTTAAAGTGGATTTTTGACTTATGATGGGTATATATGTGTGATACATGCATGATGAGGCATAATATGATCAATTGAGGGTAAATATGGAAAAGTGGCATGATATGAACATTTGTATCGATATATGTGTCTTTATGTGACATTTTGGTGTGATATTATGCTGGTCACATTACACATCGGGAAATGAAACCTATGGGTGTAATGGATATCATTATGCCTAAGTTGGCTAAGTGAACATATGTAGGCCATGTAACAGTGCATTGAGGCTAATGGTTACTTTAATGAAACATAATAATATGAAACATGAAATTGGTTAAACTGAAATATAATGGCATGTTTAATGATGCCTATATAGTTAGACAACCTAATTTAGATAGGTTGATCGGTCAATTAGGATTGTAGCAGCTGCAAGCATACCTTCAGGTCATTGATTTACTTGTTGATGGGCATGAGAGCCTTCGGGCCTAAGATTTACTTATTGATATACATGAGAGCCTTCGAGCCTAAGATTATGTGCTATATGCATGAGAGCCTTGAAGCCTAAGATTTATGCTCCATGTGCATGAGAGCCTTTAGGCCTATGTTTACTTACTACATGGTATAAGAGCCTTTGAGCCTAAATTTACATACCTCTATGGTATGAGAGCCTTGGGGCCTAAGTTACGCATCTTTGGATGTGAAGAGCCTTTGGGCCTAAGTAATTCTATTATCTAGTCTTAGTTACTTGTCTTATGGATAAGGGCATCAGTTATATGATTAAAATGGCTTAAAAATGCATAAATTGAGATTGTACGTTAATTGGCATTAATATGTGACCTATGGACATAATGTGGGCAATGACTCAAAATTGGTCTTAAGATGATTGAAAGTGTTTATTATCATTTGTATGATTATTATTGATAATTATATGTGTTTATAACTCAGAACACTAATATGGATAGTTATAAGGTGCATAACGGCATTTATGACCAAAAAATAGGTATGTCATTATCCTTTGCTACATATGAGTTTGGTGTGGCATTTCTACAAGTTGTTATGATATGGTATGATATTTTTTATGCCTTATGGTATACAAATGGGCTATTACATGATATTTGTGATTCTTGGCATACTTGATGCTTAAAGATCATGATTTGATGAAGATAATGTATTATGTCAATTATATAGTGGTTATTTGATCTGTATATAATGCCTTGGTAATTGTGCCATCAAATACATTGATCATGCTTGAAATATGCATGGTTGCATATAAGACTCCAAATATGCATGAATGTGACTTCAAAACTGAATATGGATTATGTTCCATGTAAATTGTTGAAAATGCATAATTGTGATATTAAATCTAAAAATGGCTTATATGCATATATGGCATGTTAAACTAATCTTTTTACAAGTTAAAGTGATTACACCACTAAGCGAAAGCTTAGTGCATTGCTTGTTTGTGATGTGTAGGTAATAGGGTAGCAAATTAGAGCCAAAGCTTCTGCATTCAGGAGATATGAAGATAACACCTGCATGGGTATTTTTGTATTCTTTTTGTAATAGTAATGATGATGTAAATGTAATGTCTATACAAGAAAGGGGTCTATTATGTGCAATTTACGAGTCATACATAGAGGGATTGGGTCTAATCTGCATTTCTGTAGTGGGGTTTTATATTAAATATTCTAACCATGGATTTTACTTTCTATTTCTCATATGTTGTGTGATAATTATTGAGTTTGCATGTGAGATTATTGATTATTGAGAGCCTGAGGCTCATTATGCTTGTGTTGTTTTTATGTTGAGTTTAGAGGGTTAGGAGGACCCATTTGAGTTAGAGTTAAATGTATTGAGTATATAGAAGTGTTTTTAAACAAGTAAAATTTAGGAAAGTGTCCCAGTATAGCTATTATGCTATCGAATTTTTGATAAGACCCCACTATTTACCTCGGTTTGCATGACAAAAGGGTTTTTAATGTTTTATTTTATATTTGGGTCAAGAAATGTTTTCTTATATACATGTTTAAAATTTTAAGTGATTTTGGAAAACAGAACTGGATATCATTTTGTGTGCACACGTCCCTTATTTAGATTCGATGTACGGATTGAGCGGAGGGCACCATGTAATAAATATACCATGCATGAATAGAATAGTGGCCTAAACTAAGTATGAAAAATGACTTGTAAATGTTTTAGAAAAGGCATGGAAAAATTAGCTTAAAATGTGAGCTATAATGACATGAAATGGTACCAATATTTTAGACCTTTTGTGCAAGTAAGTTTAATAGAATTTTGAGGCCAATGTGAAAATATGAAAGGACATGAACTTGAGCCACAATGGCCAATTATTTTTTTCATAAAATGGGATATGGAAATATGCTTAGAAATTAATGGCTACGAGCCTATAATAGTGTCATGAACTCTTAAATTGACCTATAACTGTCTTATAAAATGGACTATTTTATCCATAACCTGAATATAACTCATAAATTACACATAATAGAACCTTAACTAATATAAAATGGACTTAATTATGACTATAGAAATCATTTGAATTGGGCTCAAAAAACATACTCGTAATTATTCGGTAGGACCAAAAATGACCTGTAACTGTCTAAGTCAAATTTCAATTGTTGAAATAAATTTGTAACTAATTATTAAACATTATTAAATATTACAAAATAATGATAAGTAAATAAATAAAGCTAAAAGAAAGTCAGATGACCCATTAGTTAGATGCCCACTAGATGGGTTAACCAGTTAACTTAGGGATTGGCATCTGTTAAACTGTCTGCTTATTAGATTGGGCCGATGTAGTGGCTGAGGTTTATTATTGAGCCACTGCACTAGTTTATGGGGTAGACCATAATATTAACGTTAATGTGTGTTTATAAGATTAAGGCCGGTGTAGCGGTTAAGGTCCCTAAAGGGGCCATTGCACTAGTCTGCAGGGTAGACTAGATTGTGATTACTATGAAATGATAATGTATGTTCATTGGATTTGGGAGGTCTATGGATTGATGCCCATTCTCTAATATCTGATTTGAGAGGTTCTTATAAACTGATCCCTACTATCAAATTAAGCCAGTGCAGTGGTCGAGGTCTAAAATGTGGGCCATAGCACAGTTTCAATTCCCTTTATTTTAGTGTCTGTAAGTGTAATCTACCTAGTTAGTCCTATTTAATAATTTAAATAATGCACTTGAAAATAATGGAATGATTGAATAAATTAAAGAAATATGCTGAATAAAATTATCACAGTGGCATTTTGGTAAATTTAAAAAATATATGAAATAGCATCTGAATGGCATCAATCATTTGGCATGTTGCTTACACACTACACCTACACCATTATTTTATGCTTGCATGTGTCTGGCATAACAGTAAGTACCTAGCTAATGGAATGCATGTAAATGAAATAAGTATTGCATTTTTTAAATGGGTTTTATATACTTAAATCCTATATTGCTAGTGTATTAAAGCATCTGTGTGCCTACATAAGACATGCTTTTAATTTATTAAATTTACCACTGAGATTTATACTTAGTATACCAGTGTTTTGGTGCATAGGTAATCAAGGATAAGTGTCTAGCCTCATAGTATATGTAGTGTAACAGTGGAGACAGTAAAGATCTAAATCTTTGTGTATTGATGTATATAGTAAGCACTCATGTAAGTACTGTAAGTTATGTGTCCAGTATACTTAGAATTGCTAAAGTCTGTAAACTTAAGTAAATCAGTTATAAATAAATAGACATTTTATTTGTTTTGGGCTAGCTAGTGATTTTGATATATATGGGCCTAAGGCCTTATGTGTGTGTTTTTGACCTATTTGAGGTGTGATTATTATTGATTAGGGGACTAGAAAGGTCCAGGTGGAGGCTATGGGTTGTTGCTTATGGAAGAGTTTTTTTATAGGTGAAAACTATTTTGGTATATCACTCGAGTAACTATTGTGCTGCCAATTTTTCTGCGACCTATATAGGGTATGTGTATGATTTTTCTGAGTTTGTCTGACCATGTATAAATATGTATAAAGATTAGAATGGACATCTAAGCCACATTTGATAGATTTTTAGAATAGTCCATAAGTGTTAAGGAGTTTTCTCTTGGAGAAATCCTAAAAATGGATGACCTATCGAGAAGTGTATTTCCTGTTAGGTTCTTTGAGAATCCAGTAGGGGGTGTCACATTTAGTGGTACCAAAGCATAATTTTCTTTTTCCTAGGTGTTTTACATGAGTGCTAGTGTTTAAGATTGATTTCCTTGAACTACTACACTATAATAAGGCTAATGGTGGTGGTTTCTTCTGTAGTAATTGGGGTGAGCAAGCAAACCCTACTAGAATAGAAAAGTGAAGTAATAGGTTATGTCCCTAGTGCTATACAAGAAGCAGTTGAGTCGAGTGGTGTTGTACGTCAGCCATCACCTTAGGAACAGTACAATGACCTAGTTAGACACCATCAGCACTGTTACAGCAAATTGTGAAGTTGTTAAGATATGTGATAACATTAGTGATAGTTATCTATATTATGAGAGAAGAAATGTAAGAAAGAAATGAACCCTCCCAAGAAGAGAGGTAGTATATAGTAGGTCAGACTAGTTTAGGACCCAGTGCTAAGAAAAGGCCAATAAGGGCCTAGATTCAATAGGGGCATGAGACATAGACCCTCTACACTAGACCCAGGGTTATGGTAGTTGTGACTAGAAATAATTCCCTAAACTATGGCATTTGTACCAAAAGGCATTAAGGCAATGCAAATAGAAAAAAGTAGTGGAATGCTTTCTTTGTGGGGCTAGAAATCATTTCAAGGGAAAGTGCCCTAGAGACAGGTAGGAAGGGTTATCAATACCCAAATATCAGCAACTACCAGAAAGGTACCCTCGAGTTGTGACACTTGTACTAGGAGATATTGGGGTAGGTATTGGCAGGCAAAGAAGGGGGGATGTTTTAGTTGTAAGTATAGAGACCATCACAGACGAGAATGGCCCCAGTGATGGGTAGAGGGTGCTCATAGACATGCATCCATAACATCACCATAGAATAGGGTGTAAAGATGGGCCAAAAGAGACCTATTTAATAGTAGCCTCCTAATTAGGCTTGAGGCGAGGAGGGAAGCCCATACTTCAATCAGACAAGGAGCTAATAAGGCTTACAAAGGAGAAGATGCTCTAGAGGCTATCACTAATATGTTATATTTAATTAATGTTTTAGTTTGGCATTAATAGATTGGATATTTATACATTTTTAAGCTTGTGTTATACTAGCACAAGGTAGAGGACTAAAACTTAAACGAGTAAGGTTAGACATGTAAGTTGGAAATTTTATTGACTATAAGGTGGCTGTATAGCAAAGGTATATACCTTGTTAATTAATGAACTACGTGTGATTGTTTTTGTTAACCTTATTAAAATATTCTTTTCTAAGTTTAATGTTACTTAGGGAGTGGATGAGTTATATTAATGATAAGCGGCAATTAATTATAACCCTGGGAACTTAACCCTTTAGACTATAGGGGGACAGTTGCGAGTAAAAGAAGCTTTTTGAATAATCTCATCTCAGCTGATATGGAAAAAAAATCATTTATAAAGGTTGAGAAATTTATCTAATACATATTTTTGATATCAGAACTTTTACCCCTCATCTTAGGTAGACTTTAATGATGTCTAAAATTCCATATGTGTTTTTAGGAAGTTGGCAAGATTGCCTCCTCAAGAAAACTTGGTTTGGGAACTAAAGTATATTCTAATATTTCTCCTACACCTATGATTCCCTATGGAATGACATCGATAGAATTGAGAGGTTTAAAAGTGCAGTTGTAGGAAATGGTAGATAAAGGTTTGTTAGATTCAAGGTATCACTTTAAAGAGCCTTATGTTATTTGTAAATGAAAAAGATGACCTTCCTAGCTATATATTGAGTATAAATGACTAAATAAAGTAATTGTGAAACCAAACACACTTTGTTAGGAATTTATGATCTCTATGGTCAGCTTGGGGTGCTAGTATATTTCTTTCCAATTGATATGAGATTTAGGATACTGCTAGCTGAGGAGTAAAAAGGCTAACGTCCTTAAAACTACTTTCAGAATCTCACACAGGCAATATTTGTTTTAGTGATGTCATCTGGGCTCTTTGATACCCTAGTAGTCTGTATAAACTTGATGAACAGAGTGTTATAGGCCCTGGGAGAGAGACAAATATGGGGCTTAGATAAATAAGGTTAATAAAGGAAAATCCAGCTATAAGAGACATATACTTTAAAGGACAGTGGAGAATACTAGTGTTGTATATTGGGAAGTGAAATACGAGGCATTTAAGACATTTGGTGAGATTAGCATAAGTGAATATAGCAAGAGACATATAAGCATGTTATGGTTATAAAGATGACTATCAAGGTCCCTACAGAAGAGGGCTACTTTCTTTCTCTGATTACATCTATTACTAGGCCTAGGCATTACATTTTAACATGAATTGCATATTGGCATTGATATTATTTCATCATCTATTGCATAATATTTTTTTATTATTACATATACCCCACACAATTGAGCATGGCGTGTTTGATAGCCCAACTGTGAAGAGACTTGATAGGAGTCAAATAGTAAGAATAAATAGAGAAAGAAACTAGTGTCACTGGAAATGGACAGATAAGATAAGGACTAGGAGAGGTAAAGTAAATACCCCACAAGGCAATACCAGAATGAGTAGTAAGTAAGTGGCATAATGACAGAGCCTCATGAGAAAAGAAAATTAATTTATAGTTTAAGCTTAAGAGGGGAAGATTGTTAGATTTAAATAGAGTAAAGTTGGATATATATACTACCTTGGTAGGTTGTAAATATCTAGTATAAATGATTGAAGATTGTGGATATGAAGGAGGCATACGAAGCCCTTATGCTATGTACCCAAGTAATATGAGCAGATATTCAGACTTGCAGCCACACTATTAGTGGTAGATATAAAAAAGTAATGTAATAATGTATACATGATTAAATGTCCAACCTATTAACAATTAGGACCTGAGTATCATATTCCTTCTAGATTTGCTGCATCTTATATCAATATCATATGAAAGTGAGAAAAAGGCATAATAAGATTTATAGTGGGATTGCTTATGACTCAGAACCAATGACATACTAATTTAATAGTTGTAAATAAATCAACTTACAGACAATATATCACTTTCAAACAGGTAAACCCTAAAGAAGGGGTTAATGCCTAAGAGTTACATAAGAACTCGAAAAACAAATGGAAACTCAATGTTTACATCTAATTATGTCAAGTAATTTTAGGGACAAAACTTCTTAAGAGGGGAAGAATTGTAACACCTGTACACTGAGGCTCTATGAATAGTACCTCGAGAGTCGCAAAGTGTGCCTAAAGTGCTGAGTCACTTTTACAAGACCCAAAGGTTGGGTATACTAGCCATTAAACTTTAAGAGGCTTAAAAAGGGTGGAAACAACTCAAATTAAAAATTTAGCAGAACTAATACATTATTTTGGGCTGTAATCTAGTAGGCTGTAGGCTCAGATTAAGTCGAGCTAGGAATGACTCGAGATGAGCTTAAACGAATATGAAAATATCATACCCTAAAAGTTAAAAATTATAATGAGGCTATTAAAGAAGGAATTTTAATTTTCTAAAGTCGTTTGAAAATTTTTGGTATTTCGATAAAATTGCAATTTTTAGAGAATTTTTACTAGCCTATCTCTCAAAGGAATTTGGTTATGAAATTTTTTGTGTGCCCTTAAATAAGGTTATTTGAGGATTTTTAAAATAGAAGTGATGATTTTTGGAGGTCCGGGTGAAATTTTAAAATTCCCGTAAATTATATTGAGAAATCAAAATTCTTGAAATTTTGGTTCGCTTACTTCCCAAAGGAATTTTTTTGTGAAATTTTATGGGCATCTAATTAGGCCTAATTAAGGATTTTATGATCAAATGACATAATTTTTTGATGTCCGAGTGATTTTTAAAAATTTCTTGAAGTTGTCAAACCCTATTCACCGAAAATTTGAGTTTTAGGGCCCTCCAGTGCCTCGGGTCTTGACTTGAGGCACCCTAACACTTCTCCAATAGTTGTAGCAAGTGGCCACTCCCTCTAATGGACACTTGGCCCACTATCACCCTTCACCCCCTTTCTCTTTTCTTTCCCTTCTTATTTTGTTGCTCACATTGGCCCTATTTTTCTCCATTCTCGATGGCTATTTTAGCCTTATTTCTCCTATTTAAGGCCACTAAAAACCCCCTGTGTTAGGTAGAATTTGAGTCTTAAATAATTTATCCATCATTAGCAAGTAAAGAATTCAAGGAAAAATTAAGAATGATCAAATATGCATACATGGGCATCATGGAATTTAATATATAGAGTAATTTAGTTTTTTTTGGCTTTTGCTTTAGTTCTTAGAGGATTTCTCTTTCCTAAGCATGCCTATATAACCATAATTTTTAATTAGTGTTGTGTATAATTTTAGTGATTCTTCTTAAGGTAGAAACGTGAGGGACATCAAGGAAAGTCTCAAGTTTGAAAGGTGAGGGACAGCCTTGCTTTGAAGTGGTATGTAGATTTAATAAATTTGCAGCATGTTTTAGTTTCTTCTAGTGTAAAATTGGTGTAATTATAGTATACACTTCTAAATTGTAATAGGTATTATGGGTGCTTCGGTTGTGATTTGTGTGTGCATGTGTTCATAAGGTTAGATGTTAATTTTGTTACATGTGTGGGTTAAGTAGAGTGGTATCTATATGGCCATGTGTGTGTGTCCCTTGGTTCCGATTTATGTATGATAACAAGGAGATTCGGATTATGTATGGCATGAATTGGTATAAGTTGGTATTATGATAATGATATGATTGTATGATGACTAATGTGCTGAATTATAGAGGTTATGTACATGTATAGTGATTGCTAAATAAAGTCAAAAAGTTCAAAGTGTGTGATATGATGAATAAGAGATATTGGCTTGGGGAAGTATGATTAAAAGTTGTGTGTGATAAGTAAATGAATGCATGTATTGAGGGTTAAATTAACAAATAGTTCAAGTATATGTATAAACCACTTATGGCTGAGACATGGGATGAATAGGGAATAGCAAGTGAGGCATGACAAGAGGTGTATTCATGGGTACTCTTGCTAGAAGTATATGAAAGACGTATGTGAGCATATTTAGATTTAAATAATATTAGGATAGAGTTACTTATGAATAGAGAAAAGTATACCACTTTACTAATGTTTGGTCAAAGGGTATGTGAGGAATTTAAGGTTTGTATGGTGGTGTATATAGTGTATAGATCATGACGACAATCAAATGTCGCATAGAAATGTATGCTTAAGTGGTGAACTAAAGGAGATAATGCATGCTTTGTGTATGATATATATATATACACACACACACACACACACACACACACACACACATATACATGGCCGAGACTTGTATGTGGAATAGTTTATAATGCATGGCTCCTAAATATTTGCATGTAGTCATGTATTATCCTAATAATATATAGGATGTAAGTGTGATAACTCACAAAAAATATATATAATTAGGTGTGAAACATATTTAGCCAAGAGGTTGTATGTGGACATAGGCATAATCTGTGTGACATGGGTTATTATTAATATGTGAGAACAGTATGATTAAAAATGCATTAAAGGTATAACATGAAATTAGTATGATAATCCATGCATGTGAGTGATATGGTATGTTAATGAGTAAACCATGCATGAGTAGAATAGTGGCCTAAACTAAGTATGAAAAATGACTTGTAAATGATTTAGAAAAGGTATGGAAAAATTAGCTTAAAATGTGAGCTATAATGACATAAAATGGTACCCATATTTTAAACCTTTTGTGCACATAAGTTTAATAGAATTGAGGCCACTTTTAAGGCCAATGTGAAAATATGAAATGACATAAACTTTAGCCACAATGGCCAATTATTTTTGGCATAAAAAGGGGTATGGAAAGATGTTTAGAAATTAATTGCTACGGGCCTATAACAGTGTCATAAACTCATAAATTGACATATAACTATCCTTTAAAAAGGACCATTTTAGGCTTAACCTAAATATAATTCATAAATTGCATATAACAAAACCTTAATTAATGGAAATAAAATGGACTTAATTATGTCTATAGAAATCATTTGAATTAGGCTCAGAAAACATACTCGTAATTATCCAGTAGGACCACTGCATTAGTCTGTAGGGCACACCAGATTGTGATTATTGTGAAATGGTAATGTATGTTCATCAAATTTGAGAGGTCCATAGACTGATCCCCATTCTCTATTGTCTAATTTGGGAGGTTGCTATGAACTAATCCTTACTATCAAATTAGGTCGGTGCAGCGATTGAGGTTTAAAATGTGGGCCACTACATAGTTGTAATTCCCTTTTGTTCTAGTATTTGTAAGTGTACTCTACCTAGTTAGGCCTATTTAATAATTTAAATAATACACTTAGAAATAATGGAATGATTGAATAAATTAAAGAAATAAGCTAAATAAAATTATCATAGTGGCAATTTGGTAAATTTGAAGAACATATGACATAGCATCTGAATGGCACGTGTTGCTCACACACTACACCTAGACCATTATTTTATGTTTGCATGTGTCTGGCATAATTGTAAGTACCTGGCTAATGGAATGTTTGTAAATGAAATAAGTATTACATTTTTTTAAATGGGTTTTATATACTTAAATCCTATGTTGTTAGTGTATTAAAGCATCTATGTGCATGCATAAGACATGCTTTTAATCTAGTAAATTCACCATTGAGTTTTATACTTAGCGTACTAGTGTTTTGGTGCGTAGGTAAGCAAGGATAGCTGTCTAACCTCATAGCATATGTAGTGTAGCAACAGAGATAGCAAAGATCTAAATCTTTGTGTATTGATTTATATAGTAAGCACTCATGTAAGAACTGTAGATTATGTGTCCATCATGCTTAGAACTGCCAAAGTCTACAAACTTAAGCAAATTAGTTATAAATAAACAACTGTTTTGTTTTTTTTGAACTTGCTAGTGGTTTTAATATCTATGGGCTTGGGGCACTATGTATGTATTTTTTACTTATATAAGGTGTGCTGATTATTGATTGGGGGACCAGAAGGTCCATGTAGAGGTTACGAGTTATTGCTTATAGAAGATTTTTTTTACAGTTGAAAAATATTTTGGTATATCACCCGGGTAGTTATTATGCTGCAAATTTTTCTACGACCTATACAGGTTTTGTATGTGCTTTGTCTAAGTCTGTCCGACCATATATGAATATGTATAAGGATTAGACTAGACATCTAAGCCATATCTTAGAGTTTTAGAATAGTCCATAAGTGTTAAGGAGTTTTCTCTAAGAGAAATCCTAAAGATGGGTGACCTATCTAAAAATACATCGCTTGTCAAGTTCTTTGAGAATCTGGTAGAGGGTGTCACATAGATGGACCTAAAAATACCATCTTTTGAAGCTCAAAAATTCTATTGAGTTCATTGGATAAGGAATTTTTGTATTCTAAGGTTGTTTGATATTTATTTGAAATTTTTAGATTTTTTGAGTGAACAGTAATCCTAATTGCCATTAGATTTTGGATTGAAATTTTATGGAGCCTTAATGGGCATTATTGAGGATTTTTGGCACTAAAATCATTATTTTTAGAGGTTTAAAGGAATTATTTTGAAATTCTAAAGTTTAAAATGAGCCGTAGGATCAACACATGGCATGATCCTAGCTTGTCACCCTCTTAATAAAAAAAGGCTAGCACATATAGGAGTGCCACATGTGCCAACCACCATTATCTCCCCCATTTCCCCTATAGAAGCCAATGCCACCTTCCTCCTTCACCCTTTACAAATTTTTCCTTCTTTCTCTCTCTCCTACCACTAAATATCACAAAAATTATATGGTATTTGGCCTCCATAATCTCTAAAAGCTAACCTAAGTGATAGAATTGAGAAAATCTTAGCTAGAAAGAGAGATTTTGTGAAGGGGTAAATAGTGACAATTTGTAGTGTAAGTGAGTTTTTTTTCAATTTTTATTTTTGTTTTAGACAGCTTTAATGATTCTAAAAAAAACCATGGCTTAGATTTTAACTTGGAGGTGTATAAAATTTTTGGGAATTTTTCTAAGCTTTATGTGTATGTTTAGGTTAAGGAAAGGAAGTAGGGAGAGAAGGCCAATTGAAGGAGTAAAGTGGTGATTAAGGGTGTTCTCACACCCTAGGTATGTGGATTTAATGTAATTCAAGCTTATCATAAGGTGTGTGTATGTATGTGTGCATGTGAGTGTGTAT
>CANXYI010202834.1:0-37856 GCA_948208565.1 Hura crepitans
TGCCAAATCTCATTATCATAATGATCAGCTATGACAAGTAGAGTTCAAATGGGTTTAAGCATTACAACTAGAGTAAAGGTCTCATCAAAGTTAATTCATTTTCTTTAATGATAGCCTTATGCCACAAATCAAGCTTTTGTAGATAATCACATTACCTTCCATGTTGGTATTTTTCTTGAACACCCATTTGCACCCAATAGGTTTTATCCCTTTAGGTAGATTAACCAAGGTCCTTACCTAGTTATCATGCATGGAATTTATTTTTATTTCATGGCTTTAAGCTATATGCCTAATTCTAATCTCTTCAAAACCTCCTCACAACTTTTTGGCTTATGATCCTTTACTACATCAATTCATTGTCCTAGTCCACGAGAAATCCATATCTCTTTGGAACAATCCTAAACTTAGTAGATTATGTAGGAACTTGTATTTTCATATGTTTTTCTATTACCTTATCACTATGAGTAATTGAACTCATATCAATAGATTGATCTATTTCTATTTTTGTATTTTGAACTTCATCAAGTTCAATTTTAGTCCCATGATCATTCATATGAATGTGATACCCTTTACACAATTTAATTGCTGAACCCAAATAAAGAGCGTGCACACAAATGTGTTATAAACTTACTTAACTCTTTTCCTTTATTTAAAAATTTTGAATAAATTAAAACCTTTTTAATTTCATGTTTGATTTAAAATTTAAGTCTTAAAAATCCAATTCTTAATAATTTAAAATCTATTATAACATGTTACATTTATTTCAGGAATCCTCGTGTCAAAAATCTGATAGCATAATGGCAGACACTATCCTAAAATGAATAGTAACCTACATATGCAAAAACACTTCTATAATCATCTATCTCATTGTCAATGTAATTTGGTCATCCTAACTATCTAATAATTGCTCAACAACATAATAACTAAAAACAATGTGCTTATAAATATTAAACTACAGTTTTAAATCTTGTTTAAGCAGTTACAAAACAACAATATCCCAGATTAGGCCCAATCCTTGTCATGTTACATATAAGTTCCATTAAACTATTTACATCACAATAACAATATGTAAAAATTAGCAAAATAAAAAAAATTAGTTTGCCCTTAACTTGCAATAATTATAAGGCTTTGACTTTAATCTGGTTCTTTAACCTATGCATCACAAATAAAATGATTCACTAAGCAAATTTACTTAGTTATGTAATTAAAGAAATTTAAGTAGTCATGCATTCACAAGAATATGTACAAAATTTAAGTGCTCATGCATTCATAATCATTCATCAATAGCAACTTTTGTAAGGACAATTAAAAATTAAGTATCAAACTTATTAATAAATTTCATTATTCATGTGTTTTATATGCCCATACTTAAGGAAAAATATGACTATACTAGGTAATAGGGACACCGAGCCACCAAAGCCATTAGAACTATAAAGGTCCATAATCCAAACTCGAAGGCCATTACCAAACTCAAAGGTCATTATCTAAACTAAAAGGTCATTATCCAAACTTGAAGGTCATTATGAGACACTTAATTGTCCTAGTAATTACTAAACCCACAATTGACTGATCAACCTATCCAATCTCGGTTGTTAACTAGTATGGGCTAATCTCCATATTTTAATTTTATTGTTTAAATCACTTTAAGAAGCATAATTAATTTTCACAATAATGGTTAAGCCAACAAATGACCAACCGGGAAATAATATTCTTTTATGTTCATCAAATCTATGCCTAAGCTTAAAATAATGCATCTAATAAACACGCATGCACATACTACATAGCATAATCATCAACCCTTTAGGACATTAACATATTCATGCCTATATATATCTTTTCATAATAAAGATATCCATAATAGATATGTTATTCATAAAAAAAATCACATTATGCCCTTATCATATTTTGGCTATAACGCCTTTCATAAAGAACTTACATATTCAAATGAGAATAATTACAATATCATATAATTTCCAACATCAAACTTGCTTACAGAAGTTAATTATTGAATAACACAAACCAAAATCACATAAGATCATATAACCATGTTTAACCAAGTTACATTACATACTTATTACCATAATCACAATAGCATCAATTCCTTTATTTATGCATGTATAAATCCAATATGCAAACAAGCATTAAACTTATAAGCCATTTAACCATATTACACATCCATTTATCAAGCAAAAATACATCGACACACTATAATGTTCCTAATATGGTGATTTATGTACATCATGCAATACATATCTAATCATTATCATAAAACACACATTCCAAGCCTTATAACCATTCAGCCATCCATTATTAAGCCACACATGTACACATTCATTCTTGCTTTAATTCCATAACATAATACTTGCATTTTAACAATTGTCATTACTCAAGGCAAAATTAACTACCAAGCATGCATTTTACATCACATATAGATGTGTAACTTAAGGCATCACTAACACACACACTAATTGTAAGGCTCATAAATCAAGATTATGTAAAAAGTGCCTCCAAGGCTTGAAAAATGTGCCTGGGAAGTCAAGACACCTTAATAAGGCTCAAGAAGTGGTGTACTAGTTATGAAATTTTGACAGGCTAGAAAATGGGTAAAATGAATTAATTTAAAAATTTAGCGAAGCCAATAATTCATTTTAAGCCATAAAGCTAGTGAATCGTAGCCTCAAATGGACTTGGGCCAAGAATAACACGAGATATGCCCGGACAAACCTAAAAATATCATACCCTAAAGTTCAAAAATTTCACTAAGTATATTGGTGAAGGAATTTTAATTTCTAAGGTTGTTCGAAAAGTTTTCAAAATTTCTTGAATTTCCAAGGAATTAATTAACTTACTAGCCAATGGAATTTTGAAGTGAAATTTTACAGGCCCGTAAATAGGCTTAGTCAAGAATTTTTAGAATAGACGAGATGATTTTTAGAGGTCTAGATGAATTTTCAAAATTTCCAAAAATTTTAACTAAAATCTATATTTTTTAAGAAGCTCAGGTGCCACATGTCGCCACCTGAGGCATCTACTCATCATTATAAATGGCACCTCTTATCAAATTTCTTCAGAATTTAGGTGGGAGTGTTACACTCATTATACCTTCATCATTATTTAATCATTTATTTCCACATATTAATTATAAATAACATCAATAAATCACATAAATACATCATTTCTGCTGAAAACTAATAATGCACAAACACACATGCATATTAAATTTTCTTAATTATACTTATAATGAGTCTAAAATGTGACACTAAGTTTTCTTATGCCTTCTCTTTCCCTTTATCCTTGTAGTTGTTACTCCACTCAATTGTTAATTATAGATTTATTTCATAAAAATGTTTATAAAATCATTCAAGCTTAAAAAAAATTAAAATCGACCACATATATAGGCTTTTAGGCATCAAAAGAACATGATAAAAATATTGAGGCTTGGAAAAACATACCAAAAGTAAAAATGGTTACTATTTATCGACTCAAATAGCTAAGAAAATCATCTAATATTTCTTGAATTTCTCACTTTTGATGGCTTCAAGAGATCATGAAGGCCTAGATGTTGGGCTCAATTCGAAGAAAATAAAGTTAAAATAAGGAGATAAGAAAGAAGCTCAAAGATTTTCTATGGAGGAGGTAGTGTGTAATGCCAATGCTTGAGGCTCCATGAATAGCGCCACTAGGTCCGGGAAGTGTGCCTAGGGTGCCGAGTCACTTGCATGAGAAATAAGGCAGCAGCACTGGTCATAAAACTTTGAGGAGCTTTAAAATGATGAAAAATGAAAGTTTTAAAAATTTAGTAGAACCAATAATTCATTTCAGGCTATAAGCTACTAATTTGTGTAATAAAACATATTCGGGCAAAGAATGACCCAGGATGTGCCTGAATGGACCCAAAAATATCATATCCTAAAGCATAAAAATTGCACTGAGTCCATTGGTTAAAGAATTTTTGAATTTCGAGGTCATTTGCAAATTTTTGTAATTTTTGAGTTTGGCATAGAAATCGAGGTAGTTTGAAAACTATCCTATTGATGGAATTTGGGCACAAAAATTTATGAGTATGTAAAAGGGCTTAAATAAGGAATTTCACAATAAATGACGTAATTTTTCAAGGTCTTTATGATAATTAAAATTTTTTTAATGTTTTTGACAAGTGGCAAAAGCCACTTACAAAGAAAAAATTCGTTCCTTCTTTCTTTTCTACCTACCGATGCCACCTTAAGAGTTAATCACCATTTTCATCTTCCTTCTCAATTCATTTTAGAAGACTATCACAACTAAAAATCATCATCTTTGTATGTTAGGGACATGAAGGAAAAAGCATTACAGCAAAAGGACTTCTTTAGAATTAATTAAAATTCTCCAAATCTTTCATGGTTAGAAGCAATCAAGCAAGTGAGTTTGGTGAGTTTCCACACATTTTCCTTGGATTTCTTTGGCTATTTTTGGTTTTTAATGGTTGTTTGGAATACCTAAGGTCCAATAGGATGTGTTTGAAAGGTTTTTGAGGGAAATTAAAGTATAAATTGAATGAATAGGGGGGAAAAAAGTTACCATGAGGGGCTAGATTTGAGGCTTTAAAGGCTTGTATTGGTACTAACTCCATCTCCTTGTGTTTGAGGTATGTAAACTTAGGCATTTGCCTCATGCCTTATAGTATTTGGGCTAGAAACCTATTTTAAGGTTGCAAATGAATGGATTTCATGGATAATGCATGAGTTTGTGTAGGTTTGACTTGTACTAGAGAATGGCAGAGAGGTAGTGGATAAAGTGTAGTGTGTGTGTGTGTGATGTTTGATGGCTTGGTAATGAGTTTTAGCATTTAAAGGTGATGAATCATATGTGTGTGGCTTAGAAATGGTAGGATAAGCATGAGGAGTGGAAGTACCCAAGAGCATTGGAATATATTAGGTGTGTGTTCAATGCTTGATCAATGGAATAAAATGATGGTTAAGGCTTTTGAGGCATGTATTTGTGCATGTGGTATCTTGAGATAGTTTGAATATTGATTAAGTGGTGATACATGTATATATGTATGTGTTCAAGTTTGAATGATTGTGTAATTAGGCCTATATTATGTATCTAATAATGGTTTGGCATGTAATTGGCTTAACTAATGTGCGAATGAATGGGAATAAACTTTGGCCAAGACATATGCTTTGTATAAGCCACCTAAATTGGCATGAAAGTGCAAGTGTGTGTGTGAGTGCACTTTGGTTATGAATGAAAGGTTGAATACATGATTAGTCCTAAGTGTATGCTTGATTCAGGCTAAAATTTGGCTATACCCGAGATTAATATTAAGGGGAGTGTTTTATAAACTTTGGTAATCTATGTATAAGAAACATAGGTTTTAAGGCTTGAAATATGGGACATGAAATGGCTAAATTTAATTAGCATTGATTAGACATGGGTATTAAACAATCATGGTGTATATGGATGTCTAATAATAGACCTTGATGAATAAATATTACTTGAACATGAACTTGAATAAAAAGGCTTACAAGATGGCTTAATGTGAATATGTAATGTAACCTTGTAATGTGCCTAAAAATTTGCCTTTAAGGGCTATAATTTGTGAATGAGTATAATGGCAAAAATGCATATGTTTTAGCCTTGTGAATTTCCTAGGAAATGGATGGCTTTAGGCTTATGAATAATATAAGACTAATGGTGAAAATTACACTAAAAATTATAAGAAATGGACCCAGAACATGCTATCAAAAAATGTAGACATGACCTATAACTGTACAGTTTTGACCATTACTTGAACTAAATGGCAATTACATGAAAATAATTATGGAATGAAATAAAGAATAATATACCTCAAATAATGGCAAATTACAAGATTTAAAATAAATCATGGAATTTACCTGGTACTGTCTAATTATGGCAATACCAAACCGAGCTAAAATTAGGGTGTGAGATAAAAATAATATTTGTTTATTTTTCACTTAAGAATATTATAAAAGGGCAATTAGGAAAGAAATAAACATAAATTGTAATTAATGGCACATTAGTTAGACACCCGCTGGATGGGTTGACCGATCAACTTAGGGATTTAGTAGCTGCTACATTATCTAATTTCTAGCCAGGGCTGGTACAATAGTTAAGGTCCATTTTAGGTTGCTATACTAGTTTGCTAGATAAATAGTCATGTGCCTTTGCACACTTGATGCCATTTACTAGTTTTTGCTAATGCAGCGATGTAGGTCCTAGAGGGCCACTGCACTAGTCTATTAGATAGACCAGTCTACTATGCTGACCCTATTGTGACATCACTAATCTTTAAAGAGGGCCGATAGAACAACCAAGGTCTCAAAGGGCAACTACACCAATCTGTTTGACATACCATGTCATGTTATTTACACCTTCAGTGCTATAACTTGATCAGGCCGATGTAGTGATCAAGGTAAACAATATGGATCACTGCACTATTTTTAGTTCCCTCTAAGTCCAATGTATTAAAGTGTCATCTACCTAGTCGAGCCTATTGATTTAATGAAATAGATAACATACAACACTGATAATTGTAGACATTATTACAGTTTCTAGATTTTGGCATAATTAACTGAAGGAATAATTTGTATATATCATTAGGGGTATTTTGGTAATTTTACATGTATACCATTTTATTAACATGATAATTCAATTACTTAACTGTTATTATTGGAAATGACCTATATTCATAATTTACATGATTTTAAATAATTAAATGAATGGTAATTTGTTATGTACAGGAAGAAAAGGTATTTTGGTCAGTTGACATAAATAATTTATTTATTAGTTTGATAACCTGAGCAAGTTAATATTAACTTAATATATGCATGAATAAACATACAACATGATTTAAATGCTTAAGTTCACCATTGAGTATTATATATCACAATGTACCAGCTTCAGTGAGTAGGTAATTAGAACCTGTACATAGCCTCAAAGTGTGTGCGGTCAAGGTTCGAAGGATAAAACCTAATGACCTTTATTTAAGTAAACATAATGACCTTTATTTTTATTAATGGAAATGTCAAAACCTTGTTCAACAAGACAAAAAATTGATATAATGTTTCTAGATAATGAAATAACATAATAACAATTGTTTAAAATTAATACAAGGATAAAAGGCAAAGAAAAATGATATGTCCCTACAATTAATGCAACAACCATTGCTCCATTAGGTACTCGTAGGTCCACATATCTTTTTTCTACCCTTTAATGCTCATTAGTCCCTGCAATGAAGAAATTAAGTAAGAACCACATCCCATATACAATACCCAAGATTGGTTATCAATAGTAGTATAAATATTAATTTCAATTACATTAATATTAAAGGTGAAGTAACTCTTTGCTTTTCCTTCTCATGAGACTCTAAGTAGGCCTTGCAGTTATGCCTCCAATGCCTAGATTTTTTATAATGGAAACTATAGTAGCCTTTTTTCCAAAAGCCAAAGGGGTAACAATACTTTATTTTACTTTCTTCTTACCAATCCCACCTCGGGTACCAGTTGTCTTCTTCTTCTTACCCTTAGAAGAGGATGAACTGACAACCATAACCACTTTAGGATTTTGTTTCCTAACATTAACTTTAATAGTCTTAAGCATGTTGATCAGTTGTGATGCCTGTAGGTTGAGGCTCTATAAACAATACCTCCGAGGCTCAAAAAATGTTTTTAGAGTGTCGAGTCACATTCATGATAATCAAGATGGGGTGTACCAGTCATGAAGCTTTGGCTGGCCATAAAATGATAAAAAGACTTAATTTAAAATTTTAATAGAATAAATAAATTATTTTAGGCCATAATCTAGTGGACCATTAGCTCAAATGGACTCGAGCTAGGAATGACTCAGGATGTGCCCGGATAGACCTGAAAATACCATACCCTGAAGGTCAAAAATTTTCATTGAGGGCATTGGTGAAGGAATTTTAATTTTTTGAGATCATTTGTTATTTTTCCCTAATTTTGAGATTTTCATGTAAGTCAAGGAATTATTTAACTATCGTATCGAAGGAATTTTGACCTAAGATTTTATAGGCCCCTAAATATGTATATTGAGGATTTTTAAAATTAACGCAATGATTTTTAGATGTCCGAGTGAATTTTTAAAATTTTCCAAAATTACAACCAAATTTGGGATTTTTCGGGAAGCTTGGGTGACACGAGTCATCACTTGAGGCCACCCTCCCTGCATATAAATATTTTTTTCCATGCCACATGGCTTTCCACTTGGCCAGCTCACCCTCCACTCATAATTTCCTTCTCCTTTCTTCTTTTTTCACCCGACACCACCATCACTGATTTTTCACCAGTTTTACAGCCTATAGCTACCATTCCTCCTCCTTTTTTCCACTAAAAATCACTAACTTCAAGTGTGAATTGATCCTTTAGATCATTAGCCACCAATCTTATCCATAAAAGTGGCAAAATTTCTTAAAAACACAAGTTCTGCATAAAGGGTTAAGCTGAATTTGAAGTGTAGAGTAAGTGAGTTTTTCCTCCTTTTTATTTTAGCTCTAAGTAGATTTCTCAATTCTAAGGTTAGCCATATTTTTAGAATTTCAATTTGAGCTTAGTATGATTTTTAAGGATTTTCTAACTTAGAAAAGGTGTGTATAGGTATAAAGGAGACTTAAAGTGAACCAAGGAATTAAAGCTTCTAAAGTGTGAGGAAAGGCTTGAAATTAAAAAAGGTAAGTGAATTTGATGTAATAATAATATGTAATGAGTGTGTGTATGTGAATAAGCATGTAAATATGTATGGAAATGGTGATTTGAATATGTAAGGGCATGGAAATATTGGTATAGCCATGATATAGCAACTTGGGTATGTGATAATGGTCAATTAAATGGGAATTTATTGGGCAAATGGATGTAAGGCCATGGACTCCATTTGGCTAAGAGGTATATTGGTCTTCGTAGGCATGGTATGGTATGGAAATGCATGTATACATATAGCAATGTAGAGAAAAATATGTTTGTGTGTATAATTCCTAAGTGGCCAAGAGGTGTGGCCAAGGTGTCATGGTATGTGTATGGTAAAATGACATTTAAGTATGGTGATAATAATTGGAAATGGCATGTAAGGCATGGACATAGATGTGTATATGCATGAATATTAAGAAAAGTGCATGTGTAGGCTTATTCTTGAAATGGCCGAGAGGTGTGCTTGAGGTGTCTTGTCATGATAAGCATGGTATGTCATGTGTGCATATGATAGAATTAGGATATAAGGTGTATGTGTGGTAAAACATGGAAATGTGCATGCTTGTAACCATGGGTAAGTGTTAGCCGAGAGGTATGGCATAAATGTATGGCAAGGTATGTATATATGGTATGGCCTATGATATGGATGTATGGTGATAACATGATGGACATGAGATATATATATATATATATATATATATATATATATATATATATATATAGTATAAAATGTAAAAAATTATGTGTTTGAATATGGTATAAAACATGATAAGTAATGGTAAGGTGAATGTGGTAACGATTTAGTGTAAGAAATGGTATTAAATGGGTAAGAAAGAATGGACTTAAAATGACCTAAAATGAGAGTAAAAGTGGTATGTAATTTGATAGGTTAACTAATTAACTAGGGGTTAGCAGCTCTTAGAGATCTTATGCCCTTAGGTTATGGTCATGATGGCAGGTGCAGCTGCTGAGGTCCTGATATTTGGGCCCTACAAACTTAAGTATTAAGAAGTCTCTATGACTGATCCTTACTGCCCACTTCTATGACTATGGATATTAGGAAGTCTAACTAGGCCGATCCCAGCTATCTATTGATGATGATTGAGGTTGATTTTTAATATTAAGAGGTCTATAGATTAATCCCTATTATTCACATTGTCCAGTATTAGGAGGTTTTTGTGAACTGATCCCTACTATCATACCTGGTAGGTGTAGCTGCCGAGGTCTAAAATATGGACCACTACACAGTATATATTTCCTTGTTTATCTAGTGTCCTTAGGTTTAGTATATATAACTAGGCTTATTTATTTAAATAAAAGATGATAGATAATATAAATGAATATATTTAATAAAGGTGTAAGAATGGCACTAGTGTAATAAATTAAATAGGGAGACAGATAAATATAATAATACGATGGGATAATAAATTAATATTATTTGCACATTGTGGACTGCATGTAATGCTTACTACATTCATAGTATGTTAGTATGTGTGATCTTGGCATGACATATTTTTTATTATATTTAATTCACCACTGAGTTTTATACTCAATGTACTAGTGTTTTGGTGTGCAGGTAATGATAGGTAGCTTTCAATCCTCAAGGTCTATGCAATATAGCAGTAGAAGCATTGAATGGCATTAGTTTTTGTATTTTAATGGTTTTAGTAGGAACTCATGTAAATATTTTAGGTTATGGGTTTAGTAAGCTTAAGAGCTGCTAGTGTTTGTAATAATAAGTTAAACCTTTGATATGAATAAACAGGCCTATGGAATTGGATGGTTTAATTTCTACTTGAACTTGATATATGTGGGGCTTGTGGCCTATTGATGACTGAATGTCTGTGATAGATACATTGAGGATAATATAAGACCAGAAAGGTCTGAAAGGTGATAGGGGAATTGATAGGGATTATTAAAAGTGTTTTTAATAGGTCAAAATTTTCAAAATGTCACCCAGGTAGCCGTTATGCTACCCGAATTTTTGTGGAATTTAATATAGTCTATTATAATGGATTTTAGGATTAAATATACCACAAACTATAATGTCTAAGTAATAAATAGAGGATTTAGGTAATATATAATCGATTAATAAATAATCTATAAGTGTTAAGGAGTGCAGGTTTTGAGAAATTTTTAAGATGGGTGACCGGATGGGAAGTGCATCGCTTATCGGGTTTCTTAGGGAATCTTGTAAGGGGTGTCACATTAGCCCTAAGATAGGAGATGAAATCTTGTTCACCATATATTTAAGCACAAAAGCTACATAACTATAAGGCAAACTTTTACAAAATTAAGCATATACTTAACTATGAACTCATCGCAAATCATAGAGCTAGTAATCGCTCTATGTACCCATTCATCTTCAACTTGTGCTAGACATTTAAAGTTCCCTTGACCATTTTACACCTAAATAGGGCCTTCAAGATCTAGTATATCTTGATTTTAATCTACTCCTCAAATAACTCTTTGAGGTGCAGCAAAATAGTAGGAGCATCCATATACTGATGCTTTTTCTAAAGCTTAGAAGACATGGATGCCAACATGATACATGAAGCAATATCAATATCCTTCATGCACTTTAGATATGCTTGCTGCACATTAACAGAAGCATCATTAGCTAAGATTACGGGTACTAGTCTCTTAATCACATAGACTAGCCTTTCACTCCTTAAAACAATTTTGATGTTTCTAAGCTAATCTATATAATTAGATCTAGTAAGCTTATTAGCCTTATGTGTGGATTGTAAATTATGTTAAAAGACATTATGGTGATGATGTTGCATGTGAAAATGAAAGCAAGTTAGAATATGATCATGTATATGTATGTATTAATTTCAATGTCTTTAAAAATCATGTATTACTCCCACTATTTCATTATAGATCAATAGCCTTTAGTATTTAATATGGGAAAGCATGTTAGCACCACTCCGAGTAACTCAATTTCCATTTTGTTTAAGGTTAATGACTGGAGTATACTCAACAAACTCCAACCGTTAACTAAGTGGTAGGCATCATATGCCAATTGCATCGTATGCAATTATTAATCATTGCATCACCAACACTTGGTGCACATATATCATATACATATTTCCCTATTCTTGCCTCATAATTATTAGTCTTGAGTATGCTTAACAACTAATAACCATGTTAAGATGGACCTATTAATATGATTTAAATATATCCAATGTAGTATAGGCTTAAGTATGCTCAACAACCTAATACTAAAGAGAACTCTAGTTTAACTCATATTAATGGAAGGCTTCAAAGTCTTATATTATTAAGGGATTTCTTCCAATTAAGTCTCATTATTCATGATTGGTGTATGCTTTGGCATGCTTATGCATATTTAAACATATTAAATTATGCATTCATATTTAATCACATTAAATATCTATGACCTAGTTATAGGCTTTTATTGATTTCTTAAGCCAAAGAAACCAATTTAGTTGAACCCTAGTATGCATGAATTATAAGCCCAAAAAGAAATAAAAAAACATTTCTAACTATTTCTTCTTAGACCTCCTTCATGGGCCTTCTTCTCAATTTTGCACATTACATTTCTTTCTCCTATTCTAACCTTGTCTAATCTAATTACATCATATATAATTAACAATAACTCACTTTACATGTGAGGGGAATTAGATAAGAAAAGAAATACAAAGAGAAATGAGGGAAAAGGCTAGGACATGCCGAATTTTACCAAAGAAAAAGTCATGCAATGTAGATCAATCATATTGGTTATAGGCCCATAACAACTCATCAAGCCAATCATACACCCTTAACATGTTTATCTAATGCATCACATGCATCAAATATTGAAAATGTGGTTTACGGTTGATTTCTAGAATTATAACAATTATAAAACTAGTATCGATTCATCTTTTTCATCAAACCACATTTTTTTGCTTTAAACATGGAAAGTCAATCATATTGATCATTCACTTTAATTTTAATAATCCTATTAAAAGTAAATAAATCACATTTTCATGTTTATTCAATTCCAAACTCTTTAAAATTAAAATGACAAAATTACATACAGCAACAAAACACATACTTTTCTATATGTGTAGAAGGATATATGTATAGAAGAGACAGCCTTATCCCAACCTCAAGTTCATAACACTTATTACAATTAGATCAAAATAATTCATAATTCTTTTAATCAATTTAAAATCCTAATCACATTAAAAAATTAAATTAATTTAAAATTATAATCAAATTTCCACTAGAAATGACAATTTCATGTAGAAATTTCGGCTAATATCACATTATCCCCATAAATTAAAAAAAATGACCAAATAAATCAACAACTAATTTAATTTAATATATATTATTATGATACATGGCATATAATTCAAAGAATACAAAATCCAATCTTATTGAATTTTATTTAATTAAAAATTTCTGAATGGTTGATCACAAGAAATGAATTCAAGTTAATCACAAAACTATTTGCAACTTGAATTGTGGAAATCAATCTAAATCATTTTAAATTTTTTCCAATAGCCGCTGACAAATTTTTGAATTAGTCATCATTAATTTTATTGAAAAAAGTTATCCTTTTAAGTCATGGAGACCATTGTAAACCGAAAAGAAAAAATTAAGCATCAATTGAAACAAAAATGTGACAATCTTAACATTCAAGCACATTTTTCAATTCACTTGGAAACTTTCTATTAACATTATAAACACCACAAAATCACATTTTAATCCATCATATATTGAATTAAATTATTCCATGACAATTTAACCTAATCAAGTGCTTAAAATCAAATTGGTCATACCCTCGTATACGCATATACTACTTTTACGGATATGAGGATATTCCTCTTTGAAATCGATTAATGATCCACACATAAATAAAAAATATGACTTTTCTACATGTAAAACTCACATTTAATCATATTAAAAAATTGAGCATTAAAATCTAGAACAAAACACTAAAATTGAACTAATTTATCATAAATCATGCAAAACAACTGTAACCATATTTTTCATAAATTTTAAATCATATGTGAACTTGGCTCTTATACAAATGTTATATTTGATCAATCATATCTAATGGAAAATCAAAAATTTTAAAGAAAACCAAACATCTATAATGAATCCAAATTATTTGAAACACATTATTAATCGATAAATCGAGTAGCATTTGATTTATTACCATTAAATAATGATTGCAAATTCCTTCTCACAAGCTCTTCTCATTAGGTTGTTAGAAACCACGATGATCCTTTTTAGGAACACATACATGGTAATCAACATATGAAGTAAGAAAAATATTGCTACATAAAATCCAAGTGCTAAGGAATTTTGTGAGGATGAAAGAAGGAGAAGAAAAGTAGTATTTTTTATTGTTCTATACTTGTACTTACTAAAGCAGTAAATCAATGTGGAGGTAAAGCACTTTAGGGATATTTATACCTAATTTTATAACTTTTTAGCACTTAAAAGCTAACTTACTTTGGCCCAAAATAAGCCTACGAGAAGGGCTTACTTTGATCTTTTTGTATATAAGCCTTGAGGAGGCCCTATCTATAGTTTGTTTTAGCCTCATGTTCAATAATCTTGTGTGGCTTAATAAGGCCTCATTTTTTATTAATAAATTGTCTAATTTAAGGCCCTTTTAGCTCATTAAAAGTCCATAATAAATTAGATATAAGAACAATCTAACTTTGAACTCAACAAGACCCAATTCCAAAAACCTTAATTTATGGATTTCACATTTGCAATTAGGCTCCAAGCCAATTTGCTTATTTCCTCTTCTTAATTCATCTTCCAATGATAGTAGATATCATTAGAACATTCAATCTCATTAAATCTACTTTTACTTCTTTAAGTGTGTGACTTTATGTGTTTTCGAGGTAGCTTGGCAGCACATAGTGAAATAGAGTCTTAGTCCAACTGAGACACTATAGATTCAATCTAATTAAATCAATGTCAATTCTCTAATTAATATGTCACTTATGTACAAGACAAGAGAAATATCTAGCCATGCATCATAACTACCCAATTTTCAAAAAGTTGAGCAGTTTGACTTGACCCTTCCATATCCAATTCCGATGTAATAAACTACTTTCACCATCTTTATCCTATCTAGTTATGATTTTGGACTTGTGTCAACTCAAATCCTATCTAAGTGTGTCTAATTATGCCCTAGACATGTTCTTTATGATAATTTCACCTTTATTCCAAAAAATTCCCTTTTGTGAATCCTATTCACATATGGCACTTTACTTTAGCCAAAGATTCTTAATTAATGATTACTCATCAAAATTGTGAGATAAACTCCTAACTATAATCTAGGGTGGTAAATCCTTAATTGATTATTACTTTGTATTCAAATATGTGATGCCATACCCAATCACCTTGCTCTATATTCTTTTTATTCAATGTAAAAGGTTTAGAATCAAAGTATGTCACTCCATATTTAAGATAGTTAGTGATCTCATGTCAAATGATACTTACTCCATTAATATGATGAGATACTTTCATTGACATTGATTAAGTATCCATGTGAAGATCTCATAGTGGGTCTCTGATGTACTTACTTCCCATGCTTATATTGACATGTTAACTCTAACCATCTCTATGCTTACAACTTGTAAGAATAACTATTTGATCCAATTAAGAAGTATAACATGTATTGATCTATCCACATTAACAATGTCCAATCTTGTTAATACTATGATCAAGGATATTTAGGTATTATCACATTCGCACGTAATAAGAATCTCACATCATGAACTTTCATGATTTCTTCTGCACTATGATTTTATACCAAGACATAATAACATGGTTTAAGACATTAAAAATAATTATAAGTAATGTATATAAATGTACCATGACATAATGCATAATAGATTTTTCATATTAATTTATATGTTTTAAATGCTTAAATACAACCCTATTATATGACCTTTAGGGCATACAACTAACACATTCCTTATGCCTTCCCTTTCTAGCATTTTGACAGCTAGGTCCTCTTTAACTATGGCTATTCTTTTAGAAGCCTTAAAAGCATCATGCTGTTAGGCTTTAGGACTAAGTTTTACTTTAATCTTTTCTCTTTACAAGCTTGGATTCATTATTTTGTGCCTGCTATTATAGCATTCATCATGCATCTAGTCAAAAGGTTTGAGATCTAATTACCTTTTTTAGGGTGGAGGACTTTTAAAGGCAAAGACTTTTTCTTTGGAGAGTCCAATTAAAAGATGATCTCCAATAGCTATACAGATGAATGGTTTGTATAATGTATGGTTACAAGGTATGTGATATATTTTAAGCATTATGATATATAATGTCTTACATGCCTATAAGGGAGGATATGGGACACAGAATGATTTTAATGGTATTTAATATATGCATGTGAATGCATGATGTACAATATTTCTCATGTTATATATTGTGCATGTATGATAAATATACGTGATAACATGGAAGGCTAGCATGATACATGATGCTTCCTAATGCATTATTGTAATGATGCATGTGTTTTTATACTAATCATTGATCCATCTTTTAGAAGGAAACTCTTAGAAATTATGAATAAGAAGGATTGCCAGTTAAGGTTTTTTTGCATAATGTTGACCTTTTGGCTTAGGAGAAAGATATTTAGGCTATTTGGTCCCTAATCCATGATCTTCGAATGCCTTTGTCGATTTTATTTTTGCCCTAACATTTCCCTAGTGTGCTTCTTGAAAATGTTATCACAAAAGTATGCTTTTTTTTTTTTTAGGTTTTCTAGTTATGCCAAGATCAAATATGTAGGCTATCACTAGGAAAGGCATTACACAAGTAAGCAAATCTATTGTTTATATAAAAGGAGTCATAATTTGTTCTTTCAGATTAGGTATTTTCTTATCATTAATGAGGTTTTTGATAACATGAAAAAGAGTCTTGTACTCCTCAATGAGATGGCTTATCTTTTGATGATAAGCCTAATATTGATATGCCTACATTTAGCTAAAAATTGTCTAGTTTGAGGCTGGTATGGTAGAGGTTGAAGTTTACCTATTCTCACAAGCTTATTTAAGCATCAAGATAAAATTTTACCCAATTTAGAGAAATGACGGGTCTTGACCATGTTAACATCTATAGTCTGACTTGAGCCATTACTGCTATTCTTGTTTCTAGTGTCTCTATTCTTCTTAAATCCCATGCTTTGAAAAACTAGTTCAAGATCAATAGTTATGTCTTTGAGCTATTCTTATGTAGTGATACCTTTAGCTAAAAGCACAACATTCATATATCTATTGGCATTTTTTATGAACATCATTTTTTGGTCAGTATCATTGAGCTTGTTTCCCATTTTTTACACCTTAGTATTCCATTAGTCCTAGTATCTTTAGAAAGATTCATTAGACTTTTGTCTCACCAATTTAAGATCTATCAAAGTGACTTTGATATATGTATTATTGGAATAATTTTTGCTAAAAGCTTGAGCAAACTCTAGCTAGACTTTTTCTAACCATCTTTCTATGCATAGTAGCAATCAACGGCTTGCCTAGTGAATGACATGTTGAATAAGCCCATAATTTGAACTTTTGCAAGGTTTGTTGCCCTTATAGGCACTAAATGTTTCTTAAAGGGAGTCCTTGGGTTAGTAGTACCATCAAACTTGCTTAAATCATGCATTTTAAACTTGTGAGGCATAGCATAGTATAGGTTCAAGCTTATATCTTCGAGATTGATGTCTTTATCCATATCACTAGATATTTCATGGATTTCATATTTTTTGCATGGCTTCTTGATAAAATAATCCTCCAAAGACTTGGGTGGTGAGACCTTATTATAGCTATTTTTTGACTAGCTAAATCTTAACATCAAAAATTTTATCATCAACTTCATTGATTATTTCTTTTTCTTAGTTATTAGAAGTTGAAGTTTGACCATTATCCTTCTGAGCATGCAAACTTGACATAGTAATGGTGAGGGCCATTAACATCCTATTCTCTATATCTTATAGGATCATAATCAATATGGACTTGGTTATGTACTCATCTCGAGACATGGTGGCTTTTTTTTTTGTAGATTTGTTAAAGTAGGATCAATGGTGGCTACAAAAATAAGGGCTTAGATAGAGTGTATGTACTTATGCAAGATAATGAGTAATGCATGATGCACGATATGATTATACATATATCATGATGCATGGTAACACATGTATGTACGATGGTGTTGACTTTAAACACTTGTTTACTCATTGAAGTATCAAGGGCTAGTATGAAATATAATGCATTCTAATGTATTGACATATGATGTAACTATACGTAGAATAATTATAATGATGTATGTCATATATACATTTTTATGCATAAGTAGGATAAAATAGGATGCTAAATGATTTTTATGAGTGTACGCAAAAGAATACAAACTAATATGGTTCATGATTCTAAGTATAAGAATGAAATATGGCTATTATATATTGACAAGTATGATATATGACTAATACTATAAGATACAAGATATTTATGTGTTACAACATTATTACATAGATAAAGATAACAAAAAATATTGATGCATGCTAGTGTATACAAAGACAAATACAAGTATTAAGCCTTTCAATCTTTTTACTCCCATAGACATGGTCCAAACAATCTTCTATAGATGAGCTTCCTTAAGTACCAATATGGGATACCTTGGTTCAAATATAGGCCAAATTTTGACAAATCTCCTTTTTTATTGAAAGCACATGCAAGAACAACTATAATACCCTCTACTGGATTCCTAAAGAAACCTAATAAGTGGTGAACTTCCCACTAGGTGACCTATTCAGGAATTTCTCCCATGTTCATTCATTTAACTCTTAATTATTTTGTACTATTTGATTCTATCTGACTCCAAATTTAGTCTCGTCAATTCCTATAGTTCCCTTAGGTTCATGCCATTGTGTTTATGCCAACATAAAGCAATTATAAGTTAGTTAGATTTTTCTTAAAAATCAAGCAACATAAAGGTTTTTCAGGTCCCTATACAAAAATTTTAACCTTTAAAACACTTCTATATTATATGCTCACATATTATAGGCCCTTTTATTCCCCCCAAGTATCAACCTAGCATCTCCATTCTATTAAATAGCAAAATAGGCATCAGGAAACAATTAAGGAAAAACACAAATTAGAGCCTCAGGCTCGTACAACATCATCACAAGCCACATATATTCAAAAAGATTACTAACTAGTTTATTATAGCACAACTATACTCATCAATTACATTATGCATTCCTTAAATAGATAACAGCCATTTTCCACTTAAGTACATAGAGTGCAAAACTATATAAAATATACTTTATCAACCTTCTAGTGAATAACCTATGACCTCTACTACATGCTTTACGAGGCTACATCCTTATTCTGGTTACCTATGCACCAAAATAGGTACGCTGAGTATATAATATACTTAGTGTTGAATTCAAGCATTTAAAATATGTCCAGTAGTTTATCCATTCATAGGTTATCATATTATTAACTTTTGCTACTTCAAGTACAACCTAGATTACTAACTTGCAAAATTACCAAATTGCCCCTATATGTGTTCATGTCAATAAATTATTCAGTTAACCATTTTAACTAAAGAAATTCATAATTCTAAGATCATTTTTAACAATTGCATGCATAATCTTTAATAATTATGCCAATAAATATTACACATGTAAAATTACCAAAATGCCCTATATTATAATCCAATGTTACATGTCATCCATATTGTTCTTATTTAATTTATTTCAACTGGCCCATTTGAAAAGACAACACTGACATACATTGGACCTAGAGGGAATAAGATAATGCAGTGATCCACATTATGGACCCCAACTGCAGCAGTGGCCTGATAAAGTTATAGCACTGAAGGTCCAAATAATGAGGCATGGTCTGCTTAGTGGACTAGCCTATTTATCGATTAGTATAGTGGTCTATCGGGACCTTGGCTGTTATATTGACAAAAATCAAGCAAATGTCATAGCATAGCCTAATTGTCCGACTAGTGCAGTGGCCCTTCAGGACCTATGCCATTGCACTGGCAAAGATCAAGTAAATGTGAAAACCTAGTCTAACTATTTTATTAGTACAGTGGCCCTCTGGGACTTACATGCCTATACTAGCCTTGTCTAAAAGTAGACAATGTAGTAGCTGCAAAAATCCCTAAGTTGACTAGTAACCCATCCAGTGGGTGTCCAACTAATAAGCCATGTACTCAATTTATGTTTATTTCTTTAGTGATTGATTTTTATATTATTATTAAGTGAATAATAGACAGATATAATTTTTGTAGCATAGTTAAATTTTACCCCAATCTATTATGTCCACAGTTAGGCTATACCGGGTAAATTCTTATAACGATTTTTCAAATATTACCATTTCAAAAAATTAAATTGTATTATGCTTTAATTTATTCCATAATTATTTCTCAAAAATTTGTCATTTACTATCTATTGATATTTTTAGTTCAGGTAATGGTCAACTAGGAAGTTATAAGTCATTACGGCAAGTTTCTAAAAGGCTTTTCTAGGCTTATTTCTCATCCTTTTTCTATTTAGTTGTCAACATTATTTTCACAATGTTCATAGGCCCTAACGCATATAATCATTAGGTCATTTTTAAGGCCAAAGCATAGGCATAGAGCCACCATACAAAGTCACATTTTATAGCCCTAATAGGCACTAAGTATAGGCATCTTATTTACTTACAAGTCATAGTCCTTAAGAGCAAATTTTGAGCCACTTTTCAAACCTTTTTTTTTCTAGCCAAGTTTAAGTTCATTACTAAACTCTTTACTTGTCTATTTAAGATACATATCAAATATCCATTTTATTCCATTTACATTTCATAGAGTTAGGTAGATTATGTCAAGTCATGTACGTTATTTCATGTCCATTAAATTAGGCCTACTTACACATGCTCATTACATACACTTAACTAAAGTTTTCCTGTTATTTCCTTGAACTTAACTCTCAAGTACAACTATCCCTTAGCCTTAATCATGCTTTTTGATAGTATCCATCATACAATCAATCATTTACCCATAGCCCAAATACATTTGTCCACATATGTTTACACTTTCATGCCATTTAAGGTAGCTTAAGCCCATTGTATGTCTCTACCATAACTAGGTTTCCATGCCTTTATGAATTAATCAATCTTATTACATGCCATTTCATGAATTCATACATCATAAGCCTAATGTACATGTATTTTCAACCTCAAACATTACTTAGGATCACTTAATCAAACCATACACATTCACAAGCATGAGACAAGCTCTCAGCTACACACGCATCTCATGCCAATCATGTAATTTCCCACATATTTACAAGTAATTCCATCATATATAAACAACACAACAATCAATTTATACATCAAGCATTATAAACACACATCACCATCCTTGCACACCTCTCAGCCAATAAAGATTTTAACACTAACTTCATTTCTTTTCATCAAATAACCCTCTAATTTACATACCATTAAGCCATATACTATAATACTTCAATGTAACTACCTATCCAAGCTAATTCATATGCTTAATCCATTCTAAAACCATAAGAGAAGCTACTAAATTTAAGGGCATGAAGTGAATACCTAAATTCACTTACATTATACTCAAACAATGAGGATCCCACACTTCAAGCTTTTAAAACCTCAATTCTAGCCCATTTCATAGAAGCTTCTCCCCTCTTCTTCAAGCTTTTCTTTGATTTAATTCACTATAAAAGACATTAAAACACATCTCCACATATGTTAGGCACCTCAAAGACCTAATTCGATCAAGGAAAACTAAAGAAAACCCAATGAAACACAAAGAACTCACCTTAGATTGCTTATTGGAATGGCCTCTGACCTTGCTCCCTTTGGGGATTTTTAATTAATTATGGAGATGTCCTTTTGATGTGATTCCTTTTCCCTTAGCTCTATAACAACCATGAATGAATTTAGGAATCAGGAATTTTTAGAAATGGTTTGAGGATGATAGTAAAAGTGGGCATTTAATCTGAAGGTGTTGTCAATTCCTAGAAGAAAAGGGAAAGAAGTTTTCTTTTTGTTTAAGTGGAATTGTCCACTTGTCACTCCCTTTTTCCAATTGGTATGGCTATTAAGCTAAGTGTCCAGGTGTGGGTAGGTCCCATAGCCACACGAACCATCACAAAAAATTAAAGTCTGAATTTCACCAAAATTTGAAAATTTTAGAAATTTAACAAAATTCACATGGACTTCAAAAAATTACGCTATTTATTTTAAAATTCATATTTTAATCCCCTTTACATGCTCATATATTTTCATAGCCAAATTCCATCGATAGGATAGTTTTCAGATTGCCTTGATTTTCATGTAACCTTAAAAATTATGAGAATTTGCAAATGACCTCAGAATTAAAAAATTATTTCACTAATAGACTTAGTAGAATTTTAAGCTTTAGGATCTAATATTTTTGGGTCCATCCGAGCACATCTTTGGTCATTATTGGCTCGTAAAATTTTTATTGCATAGATGGGTAGCTTAAAGTCTGAAATGAATTACTAGTTCAACTAAATTTTTAAATTCTACCTTTTTCATTAATTTAAAGCCCCTCAAAGTTTCATGACCAATGCTGCTGCATTGATTTACATACAAATTACTCAGCACCCCTAGCACAGTTCCCAAACCTAGTGGCACTATTCATGGAGCCTCGAAACATGGGCAGTATAATTCTTCCCCTTTTAAGAAAATTTCATCCTCAAAATTGCTTAGAGCAAATGAGTGAGGATACCAAGCTTTCATATGTTCTTTGGGCTCCCAGGTAGCTTTTTTAGTATTATGGTATCTCCATAGCACTTTAACTTATGGTATGGACTTATTCCACAACTGCTTTACTTCACTAGCCAAAATCTAAACTGGTTCCTCTCATAACTCAGATCAGGCCGTAATTCAATATCTACCATCAAAATCACATGTGATGGATCTAATCTGTACCTCCTGAGCATAAAGACATGGAAAACATCATGTATCTATTATAGATCAAGTGGTAATGCTAGTCGGTATGCTAGAGGTCTAACCTTTTCTATAATTTCATAGGGTCCAATAAATCTGGGACTCTCATTTCCCCTTTATCTTAAACCTCAGCACCCTTTTTCATGGAGAAACCTTTAGGAATACTTTTTCACCCACTACATACTTAATATCTCTCTGCTTCAAATTAGCATATGATTTATACCTATTAGCAGCTACTTTTAGCCTTTCCTCAATTATCTTCCCTTTTTCCTCAGTATCTTTAATTAAATCCACACTAGAAATCTTACTTTACCTAACTTCACTTTAACATAATGGAGTTCTGTATCATCTTCCATATAATGCTTTATATGGGACCATTCCCCAACTAGACTGGTAATTGTTATTATAGGCTAACTCTACTAAGGATAAGTATTGATCCCAATTGCCTTTAAGCTCAATAGCATATCCTTGTAACATATCCTTAAGTATCCATATCACCCTTTCTGACTGTCAATCAGTCTGAGGATGAAAAGCTATGCTATAAGCCAATCTGGTGCCTAAAGCTTCCTACAGCTTCCTCTAAAATGTAGAAGTGAAGCGAGGATCCCTATCAGAAATGATGGTCACTGGCACACCATGTAACGTGGCTACCTCATTTACATATAGTCTAGCTAACCACTCTAAGGAATAATCCATTCTGGATAGGATAAAGTGAGCTATCTTTGTCAGTCTATCAATAATCATCTATGCAGCATCAGATTTATGTCTTGTCAAAGGTAAACCCATCACAAATCCATTGTCACCTTTTCCCATTTCCACTTTAGTATTGCAGTAGGGTGTAGCAATCCAGAAGGAACCTAATGTTTAGCTTTCACTAGTTTGTATGTCAAACACCTTGCAATATACTCTTCCACATCTCTTTTCATACCAGGCCACTAATAATAAGACTTCAGGTCTAAATTCATTTTTATGCTCCTAGGATGCATGGAATAAGGAGCTTTATGTGCCTTCTTTAGTATCTACAACCTCAAGTTATTTGTACTAGGTACACTCAACTTGTTCTAATAATGTTGACACTCATCTTCTGTCAACTAAAACCATATGGCCTTCCCCTCTTTTGGTTTACATGCCATCTAAATCAGTTGATCATCTTTCATCTAATTTTCCTTAATCTGCTATCCAAAATATGGTTTCACCTATAATTCAGATAACACAACATCTTTTGAAGTGTGCTGTAACTTGGCATTTATAGCTTTCAATGTCATCATAAACTTCCTACTCAGAGCATCCGCCATTATATTTGCTTTCCCTTAGTGCTAATCAATCAGGTAGTAATAATCCTTTATGAATTCTAACAACCTTCTCTATCTTAAGTTCAGTTCCTTTTGAGTAAGGAGGTGTTTTAGACTCTTATGATCTGTAGATATGTAGCATTTCACTCTTTACAGATAGTGCCTCCATATTTTCAAAGTAAAAATAATAGCAGCTAGCTCCAAGTCATGACTATGATAATTCCTCTCTTGTGGTTCCAAATGCTTTGAAGTATAAGCTACTACCTTTCTTATCTTACATTAACACACATCCCAAGCCATTCAATAAAGCATCACTATACATTGTAAAATCCTTACCCTATTCAGAATGAATCAGGATAAAAGCCTCTATCAACATCTTTTTTAATTTCTCAAAGCTAGCTTGACACTTATCATCCCACTCAAATCTCACATTCTTTTTGATTAGTCTAGTAAAAGGAGTGGCAATGATTAAAAATCTCCTATAATATCTAGCTAATCCTAGAAAACATCTCACTTTAGTTACATTCCTAAGTGGTTCCCATTCTAACATTGCCTTTACTTTACTAGGGTCAACTTTAATGCCCTCAGCTAAAGCTATATGCTGTAGAAAAGTAACCTCACTCAGCCAAAACTCACACTTATTGAGCTTGGCATACAACTATTTCTCCCTTAAGGTTTGTAACACAACCTTGAGATACTGTTTATTCTCTTTTTAGTTTCTAAAATATACTAGAATATCATCTATGAACACCACCATAAAACTGATCCAGATAAGCTTAAAAATTTGTGTTCATGAGATCTATAAAAGCTACTAGTTCATTGGTGAGCCTAAATGGCACCACCAAGAACTCATATTGTTCGTATAGGGTTTTGAAAGCAGTTTTAAGAATGTCACCATCCTTAATTCTTAGCTAATGATATCCAAATATCATATCAATCTTCAAAAATACACCTACACCTCTTAACTAATCAAAAAGATCATCTATTCTAGGCAATGGATACTTATTCTTTAGAGTCATCCTATTCAACTGCCTATAATTAATACATAATTTGAGTGACTCGTCTTTCTTCTTTATAAATAATACAGGTGCTTCCTAAGGAGATACATTAGGTTTGATAAAACCCTTGTCTAATAAGTCTTACATCTATACCTTCAGTTCTTTTAATTTAACGGGTGTTATTTGATAAGGAGCAATGGATATTAGAGCTATACAAGGATATACCTTAATTTCAAAATCCAGTTCCCTTGAAGGTGGTAAGTTTAGCAGCTCATCGAGGAATGCATCATGAAGCACAAAAATAATTGGAGTATATGCAAAATTAGAGTTGGAAACTATAACACCCACTGCCTCTTCCTGAAGGAAACAGACAAAAGGTGCCACTTCTCGAAGGTCACCCATCCATGGATTTCCCAGGGATCATTCGTTTAACTTTTATAACACTTTCACCAATGTTGACCTATCTTGACTCTTTAGTGTTTACTACTGTATAACCTTTTATTACTACCTATTTTTGTATAACCTTTTATTATTGCCTATTTTAGTCCTATAGAAGTTTAGATTATGTTTGTTATCCATTTACAAAAAATTGGGAAGCATAATGGCTACCTGAGTGAAAAACCAAAAATTGTTCTATAAGAAAAACACTTCTATAACACTTTAAAACCACAACTCCACTCCTGAATCCTTTTGGTCCCTCAAATCATCAGCAAACATCCACACACAGCAAGAAATAGGTTCTCCAACACACAGATAATCAACAACCAGTCAAGTATATAAAACATTATCTATAAAAGCCAAGATTTTATAGCTATTTAGTTAAACTATATTAGTTTTATAATATAAATAAACTAGTGACTTTACAGCTACTATAGATGAGTGAATTACTAACAAAATTACAAAAGCATCAAAAGTATACCAAAAGAACTCTAGGCCAGCTACACTAGCACCGTTGATGCTATATTGGTACCTATCTATAGCCTGTGTATTAAAACACCGACATGCTAAGTAAGCACTCAGTGGTGGAATAGATACAATAATATAAGTCATACATGCAGACACACATAAAAGTCATGTACACACGTGCATAGATATTTTCATCATGGTCATGCAAGAAATCACACTAGATGCCATTTATTCTATTCAATTAATTCAATCCATGTTATCAATTCAAATTCCATATACTATCACCATGGTTAAGTTTAATACATTTTAGGCTTATAATAGACAAATGACACTTTAAGACACCGGATAGCAGGATTTATCTTATGCAGTGTCCCATATTTTGGACCTCAGTTGCTGTACCTACCTAGCTCGATAGTAGGGATTAGTATATAGACCTCCTAATATTAGACTGGTAGATAGCAAGGATAAGCCTATAGAGCTCCCAATATCTACAAGTGGGATAGCAGGAATCAACCCTATAAGATCTCCTAATACCTCGAGTCACATCTCTATTGCATGATAGGTGGACAGCAAGGATTAGCCTTATAGGTCCTCACAATATCCACAGATAGTCAATGGGTAGCAAGGATCAGCCTAGGTGGACCTCCCAATACTTGAGTATTAGGATTCAACCTCAGAACATCAACGACTAAGCCCGCCATCACCACAAACAACAATAGTGGCCCTTGAAGGACTAAATTGCCTTGCAACTACTAACTATCTAGTTAACCAGTCAACCCATCCTGTAGGTGTCTAACTTATAGGCCAATTCATTATTCCTTACTTAATTATATCATCTATGATTACTTTTTACTATATTTTATGTCGATCATAACATTGAATTCCATTTTACATGCCATTTCACACAAGATCACACTTTTGGTATTTTGTCACAAAATCACTTTTTATTTTCTCATTTTATAGGTAGGTTACTATTCATTTGGTCAATTTCCAATATTGTGCCTTTTATAACACTAAACATACCAATCTAGAATCCATCATTCTTGCATCATTTCTTCTTATAATCTTTCATAAATTATTCCTCATACTTATGTCACCAAATGGTACACATATAGTCACCATATTACTAGTCATCTTTTTTGTACATATTACATACTTATTTTGGTCATTATTATTCAAGTTTACATACCATACACAGCAATATTATTATTCATATTCTAAGCTCTATTATACACAGCATTTACATGCCATTACCATGCTTAACATGCCATCTACATAACCATGTATGCGATTCCACTTTATGTACACCATTCGGCCATACACCATGCACACATATACACCTAGTTCTTATCCCCAAAATCATGCATACCATGTCACTTTTGCACTATTAACATACACATGTAATTAATTTACATCAAAGCCATGCCAAACAACATGAATTAGCACTTCTATACACATGAACATTCACATTTTCATGCCAAAAACCCATGATACACATAAATTGAATCTATTCCACATACCTAGGGTGTGAAAAAACCATTTTCTCTTGATGCCTGCTCTTCTTCAAGGTTCCTTTCTTGCTATAAACATACACAATTTTCCCACTTAGAAAATACTCAAAAACTCTTCATACCTTTAAAGGAAAATTAAAACCATAGAATCTCTTAAAACACCATAGGCTACCTAAAACAAAAATAAAATATGGAATAAAATCACTAACACTAAAATTGGTCACTATTCACCAAGGTTGAATATCTCTCTCTACAAGCCAAATCCTTTAAATTTCTCACTTGAATTAGACTCTATAGATCATAGAGGGTCTAATTCATATGTTTTTTGTGATTTTTGGTGGTGTATGGGATGAGAGAGAAAAAGAGAATGGTGGGATGATTTTTTGGGAATGCCGTCATCTAGGAAGAGAAATGGCAGAGAAAGATGATTGTTCGACACATATGACCCCCTCATATATATGGGCCCTTATATAAGGGTAGGTGGATGGCTCAAATTGTGACATATGATGATTTAACGAACTGTTTTCTCTAGAACTCCAAAAATACTCATTTCAATTTTAAAAATCCTTGATTAGTGTCATTAAGGTCCACGTAAAATTTCAAGTCAAAAATCCATTGTTGACTTTTGGGTACTATTCACCTGCTAGAATAAAATATTCAAAAAAATACCAAACAACCATAGAAAATTAAAATTCCTTTGCCATCATGTTAATTAAAATTTTTGAGGTTCAAGGTATAGTATTTCAGGTCCGTCCAAGAACATCCTGGGTTTGTCCCAGCACAACTTGATTTTATCTCCCTATTCACTAGTTTTTGACCCGAAATAAATAATTGGTTAGGCTAAAATTTTAAATTTTTTCATTTTACCAATTTTTTGACCCGTCAATGTTTTATAACCAATACACACCTTTTTAGCCTCGTGAAGGTGCCCCGACCTACAGGGAACAACATTCATGCTAAGGAATTATTGCTCATGAAACTTAGACTTACAGGCATTACAATTCTTCCCTTCTTAAAAAATTTCATCCTAAAAAATTACCTCATGTGGAGAGATGCAAATATTATGCCTTCATTGTCTTTTCACTCTCCCACGTAGCTTCTATTGTGTTGTGGTGCCTCTATGTCACCTTTACTAGGGGAATTGACTTGTTCATTAGCTACTTTACTTCCTTCACTAAAATTTATATCAGTTTTTCCTGTAGGTCAAGTCCAGTTGTACCTGTATCTTATCTATAGCGATCATATGCGATGGATCCAATCTATATCACCTCAACATCAATACATGAAAGACGTCGTGAATATGTTGTAGCTTAGGTAATAATGCCAATCTATATGCTAAAGGTCCCACTTGTTCTGTGATCTCATAGGGCCCAATGAATCTAGGACTAAGTTTCCCTTTCTTTCCAAATTTCAGCATCTTCTTTCACGATGACACTTTTAAGAACTCTCGATAACCAACATCATACTAGATGTCCCACTATTTCAAATCAGCTTATGACTTCTATCGATCTAAAGCGGCTTTTAATATATCTATTATTATCTTGAATATTACCTTTACATCTTTAATCAAGTCGGATCCAATAATCTTATTTTCCTCTACTTCACTCTAACAAAGAGGAGTCCTGCAACTTTTACCATATAAAGCATCATAAGGTGCCATTCTTAATTTAGCCTGGAAGCTATTGTTATATGTAAACTTCATCAATGATAGGTATTAATCCTAGTTGCCTATGAACTCTGTTGCACAACTACATAATGCATCCTCTAATACTTGCATCACCCATTCTAACTGTCCATCCATCAGAGGATCAAATGCTATGCTATAAATGATCGAGTACCCAACGCCTTTTATAACATCTTCCAAAACCAAAAAGTAAACCTTAGGTCTTGATATGAAATGATAGCTACTGGCATTTCATGTAATCACATAATCTCATCAATGTATAATCAAGCTAGCTTTTCTAGGGAATAATCCATCCTCACTGGTATAAAGTGAGCTTTCTTCATCAATCTATCCACTATCACCCATAAAACATCACATTTACTTCTAGTCATTGGCAACCCCCCCACAAAATCCATAGTGATCTTTTCCTATTTACATTTTGGGATTGCTATAAGGTGTAACAATCCGAAAGGAACTTGGAGTTCAGCTTTCACCTGCTAACGTGTCAGACATCGGGCAACATATTCTACTACCTCTTATTTCATTCTTGGCCACCAATAATGGGGTTTCAAATCAAGATACATCTTTATACATCTTAGGTGTATCAAATAAGGAGCTTCATGAGCCTCCTTCAAGATCTGTGCTCTTAATCCATCCACTTCTAGGACACATAACACTCTATTGTAGTACAATCCTCTATCATCACTTAACTTAAATCCTGTTGGCTTCTCCTCTTTCACTTTACTCATAGTTTCCAACATATGTTCACCTCTCAAATGAGCCTCTTTTATTTACTACCTGAAGTTAGGTTTAATATGCATTTTAGTCAAAATTGCCTCTTCTACTATGTACTCTACTCTAGCATGCATAAGCTTCAGGGTGACAATAAGCTTCATGCTTAAGGCATCTATGGCCATATTCACCTTTCCTGGATGGTAGTTGATTAAGTAATCATAATCCTTGACTAACTCCATCCAGTGCTTTTGTCTAAGATTCAACTCCTCTGAGTAGGCAAGTATTTCAAACTTTATGGTCAGTGTAGATGTAACACCTCTCTCCATCTAAGTAGTGTCTCCATACCTTCAATGCAAACACAATGGTAGCTAACTCCAAGTCATGTGTGGGACCATTCTTTTGATGAGGCCTTAATTACCTAAAGGCATATACAATCACTTTGCCTTCCTGCATCAGTACACAACCAAGTACATTATGAAAGGCATCACTATACATCACAAACTCCTTCCCCTGTTCTAGCTAAGTAAGGATAGGAGCCTCTTTTAACATCCTTTTCAATCTATCAAACCTGGCTTGACACTTATCATCCTACTCGAACTTTGCATCCTTTCTTATTAACCATGTTAATGGAGCTGTAATTATTAAAAAGCCTTTCACAAGCCTCCAATAATATCTTGCCAATCCTAGGAAACTTTGGATCTCAGTCACATCCCTAAGAGGACTCATCTCTAACATAGCTTTAACCTTTCTCAAGTCCACTCTGATACCCTCAGCTGAGGTAATGTGACACAGAAAGGCTACTCCTTCCAACCAAAACTTGCACTTACTCAACTTAGCATACAACTGCCTCTCTCTCAAGGTATGCAACACTATTTTGAGATATTGTTCATATTCCTCTAAGGTTTTAGAGTACACCAAGATTTCATCTATAAACACCACAACAAATTGATCTAAGTAAGGGTTAAAGATCCGGTTCATCAAATCCATAAAAGGCTGCCGGGGAATTAGTGAGCCAACTAGCAAAACTAGGAACTTATAATGCCTTTATCGAGTTTTAAATGTAGTTTTAGGGATGTCACTCTTCTTAATCCATAAATGGTGGTATCTTAATCTTAGATCTATCTTGGAAAAGATGCTAGCACCCCAGAACTAATCAAATAGATCATTTATCCTAGGCAACGAATATTTATTTTTAACTTTCATTTTATTCAATTGCCCATAATCGGTGCACAACCAGAGCGACCCATCTTTCTTCTTCATAAATAATATAGGTGCTCCCCAAGGTGAAACACTAGTCTTAATGAATCCTTATCTAACAATTCTTGCTATTGCACCTTTAACTCCTTTAACTCTACTGGTGCCATCCTATATGATGTAATAATGACTGGATTCATGCCAAGATATGTCTCAATCTCAAAGTCTAACTCCTGATGTGGAGGTAATCCTGGTAACTCATCTTGGAACACACTAGAAAATTCAGACACAATTGGTATCTAATCATGGCTAGGGGTTGTGGTACTGGTATCTTCCACACAAGCTAAGAATGCTTCACATCCCTTCTAAATGAGTCGCTTAGCTATAATAGCTAAAATGATGTTTGATAGGGAGTCTCTTTTACCTATAACTATCACCTCTTGCCCATATTCGGTGCTCTGCTAGGTGCTGATGCTTGGGTCTATGCTACCTCTGATTATCTCTATGGGCAATCCCTCTAGATATGATCTCTAGCTCTGCACATAAAGCACTCTCCCCTTTCATACTGCTAGCACTGACCCCAGTGTCTCTTTTAGCAACTGCCACATATCGAAGGTGCACTTCTAGCTGTAGACACTGGAGCACTCAAGGCCTATTGAGATAGAGATGATCGAGGCTTAGAAGGAAAAGCCTAACCAAATCTCTGATATGGAGCCTGCATCTGAGGCTACTGACCTATCTATCTCTAGTACTACTGACTAGGCTACAAGTCCCTCTATTTCTTGCCCTTTCTTGGGGTTGAATTGGTCTGACCCACCGTGAGGGGCTTTTTCCTCTGGATTAGCTCCCTCTTCTCCTATAGCATGTCCTCCATGTTATATATTATAGCTACTAACTCTAAAAAGTCCCTGATCTTTATGGTAGCAATCTACATCCTTAGCTTGACATTGAGGGCCTTTTCGAACCTTTTTCATTTCTCCTCATCTATGGGTATGAACTCCATTGTATATTTGCTCAAACGAGCAAAGTCCTTGTCATACTCCGATACTAACCTTCTCCCCTGTCTCAAATCAAAGAACTCCTACCTCTTTTTGTCTTTTTAGGATTTTAGAATCTACCTCTTTTGGAACTCTTTGAAAAAGAACTCCCATGTAATCTTAGCTGTGACCTTCCTCCTCTTAATTGTACCCTACCAATAGAAGGTTTCCTCTTACAGAAGAGAATTAGAGCAATTTAGGCACTCCTCCTCTATACAATCCAACTGCTCTAAAATCCTCATGGTTCGCTTCAGCCAATACTCATCCCTCGTGACATCATCCTTCTTTGCACCTAGGAAGTCCACTACTCCCATCTTCTTCACCCTCTTTAGGTAAGTCTTTTACAGTGATGGGAGAGCTGCAGCTAGTGGTGGTGGTGGTAGAGGTGTTGCGGTATGTATCAATAACTCTACTATCTGTTGTAGCAAAGTTAGAAAGGCTTAAGCATGTAGTTGTGGCTGAGGTGGAGGCTGATGAGCAGCATCATTGGGCTCTAGAGAGCATGTGGTTATGGCTGAGGTAGAGGCTGATGAGCAGCATCATTAGGCTCTAGAGTGGCTACACTCACCTCTAGGGCATAGATGGTGGTAAGAGCATGACTAGCCACCTCTTTCTCCTTGCTCTGGCAGGGTCTGTTTACTCATCATATACAAATGTATAGAAAACACTAATTAACTTCGTGCAATGTATTGTTGAGCAAAAAATAGAACCCTCGACTCATGCACTCATGTATAGGATGCCTAGGAACACCTAAACCCACTCTGACACCACTAAATGTAACACCTTTGCCTATTCTCAAAGGAAATAGATAAAAGGTGCCACTTCTTAGAGGTCACCCATCCTTGGATTTCCCTAAAGACCATTTTTTTAACTATTATGTCACTATGACTAACATTGACCTATCTTGACTATTTAGTGTTTACTACTGTATAACATTTTATTATTACCTATTTTAGTCTAATAAAAATCAAGATTATGTCTGTTATCCATTTAATGAATATTAGGTAACATAACTGCTACCCAAGTGATAAACTAAAAATTATCCTTAAAGAAAGCAATTTTATAACATATTAAAATAATAACTCCTCTTCTGAACCCTTTTGGTCCCCTAAATCATCAACAAACATCCATACAAAGCAAGACACCAGGTCTTAGACCCATAGATAATCAATAACTAAGCAGGCATATATAACTCTATCTTTAAAAGCCAATATTCTATATCTATTTAGTTTAACTATATGAGTTTTATAATATACATGCACTACTAACTTTGCACCAACTATACATGAGTGACTAACTAATAAAACTACAAAAACATCAAAAGTATAATAAAAGAACTCTAGGTCAGCTACACTGGCACTACTGAAGCTGTACTGCTACCCATCTATAGCTTGCATATTGGAACACCGACACACAAAGTATGCACTGAGTGGTGAAATAGATAAAATAAAGTATGTCATACATGTAGACACACATACAAGTCATGTACACATATGCATAGATATTTTCTTAATGGCCATGTAAGATATCATACTAGATGCCATTTATTTTATTCAATTAATTCAATCCATGTTATAAATTCAAATTCAAAACATTGTCATCATGGTAAGTTTAGTAAAGTTTAGGCCTATAATAAACAAACGACACATTATGACATTAGATAATGAGATATATCATATGCAGTAGCCCACATTTTGGACTTCGATAGCTATAACTACCTAGCCTGATAGTAGGGATCAGTCCATAGACCTCCTAATATTAGATTGCAGATAGCAGGGATTAGCTTATAGACCTCCCAATATCTATAAGTGAGATAGCACGGATCAACCTTGTGGGACCTCCTAATACCTTGAGTCACATCTCTAAAGCATCACCGGTGGTTAGCAAGGATTAGCCTCCTAGGATCACCCAATATCCATAAACTGTCAATGGGTTTTAGGGATCAGCCTAGGTGGACCTCTCAATACATGAATGTGCATGGTTCAACCTCAGAACCTTGGTGACTACACTCGTCATCACCTCAAATAACAACAGTGGCCTTAAAAGGACCAAACTACCTAGTAGTTGTTAACTCCCTACTTGACCGATCAACCCATCCCGTTAGTGTCTAACTGATAGGCCAGTTCACTATTCCTTACTAAATTATATGATTTATAATTACTTTTTACTATATTTTATGTCGATCTTAACATTGAATTCCATTTTACATGCCATTTTAGGTAAGATCACACTTTTGATCTTTTGTCGCAAAATCACTATTTAATTAGTCATTTTACGGGTCGATTACTATTCATTTGGTCATTTTCTAATATTATGCCTTTCATAGCACTAAACATATCAATCCAAAATCCATTATTCTTGTATCATTTCTTCTCATAATCTTTCATAAATTATTCTTCATACTCATGTCACCAAACGGTACACATATAGTCACCATATTACTAGTCATTTTTTATATACATAGTATATACTCATTTAGATCACCACATGTCACAATCTGAGCCATCCACTTACCCTTATATGAGGGCCTACACATGTGAGGGGGTCATATGTGTGGACCATCATCTTCCTCCTCCATTTCTCTTCTTGGCTAATATTAGTCCCAAGAAATCCTCCCACCATTGTCTTTTTCTCGCTCCTCCCATATAGCACTAAATATCTCAAAAAACATATGAATTAGACCTTTTATAATACATAAAGTCTAATTCAAGTGATAATTTTAAAGGATTTGGCTTGTAGAGAGAGATATTCAACCTTAGTGAATAGTGACAAATTTTACTGTAAGTGATTTTATTCCATTTTTTTGCTTTAGGTAGCCTATAATATTTTAAGAGATTCTACAGTTTTAGATTATCATTTTGAGTTATGTAGAATTTTTTAGGATTTTCTAAGTGAGAAAATTGTGTTTGTTTAGGGCAAGAAAGGAACCTTAAAGGAGAGTAAGCATCTAGGCACCAAAGTGGTAGAGAAAAGGGAGTTTTCACACCCTAGGTATATAGAATAGATTAAATTTATGTGTCATAGGTTTTGGCATGAGAATGTGCATGTTTATGTGTACTGAAATGTTAATTTAAGGTTTTTGGCATGGTTTTAATGTAAATTAATGACATCATAATGTTAATGGTATAAAAGTAACATGGCATGCATAATTTTAGGGAAAAGAAACTAGGTGTATATGTGTGCATAGTCTATGGTCGAATGGTGTACATAAAAGTGTCATGGCATCTATAGTTATGTATAAGGCATGTTAGCCATGGCAATGGTATGTAAATGTTGTATATAAATAGTGCTTGGAATATGAATAATAATATTACTATGTATGGTATGTAAACTTGACCAATAATGACCTAAATGATACCTAGGGGACCAAAAAGGTGTAAAAGATGTAAGCATATGATATAGAAGTGTTTTATAAGTTAAAATTTTTGGATAGAGACATGGACAGCCGTTATGCTACCAGATTTTTGGGAAAAATCTGACTTATAATTGCTTTATATTGGCATAAACACTATGGCATTAACCTAAGGGAACTATAAGAATTGACAGGATAGAATTTAGAGTCAGATAGAATTAAATAGTATAGAATAAGTAAGTTTTAAATGAATGAACATGGGAGAAATTCGAAGATAGGTGACCTTGCAGGAAGTGCACTGCTTATTAGGTTTCTTCGAGAATTTAGTAGGGGGTCTTACATTTTGTAGTATCAGAGCATAGGTTTAATGTTCCTAGGTAAAGTACATGAGTGCAATGATCAAAATTTCAAATTCCTCTAAACTGTTATGCTTTACAAGGCTGATAAGTTACTCCTTTTGCAGTAAGTGTATGGCTAATTAGGTACCCGAAGGAGAAGCAGAGGAAGTGTCTAGTTTTGTACCTACTACTGTATAGGGGGTAGGCAATACATCAGTACCTAAACCTAGTAATGCTAAACGACATCCACAATCACAAGTGCCTAGTGAACAATAGGTCGAAGCCTCTCCTACTTTGTTACAGTAAATTGTAAATTTGCTCAGTCATACTTCTACTACTATTTCTATTGTTCCACCTCTACCTCCTCTGACTTTAGTACCACCTCTACCACTAGCTCCTCCATATAAGACTCTTTTAGAATGGCTAAGGAAGATAGGAGATGTTGATTTCTTAGGAAGGAAAGAGGATGATGCTACTAGGGCTGAGTACTTGCTAGACAAGACATTTAGTGTCTTGGAGCAATTAAACTGTATAAAAGTATAGAATCTGTAGTGTGCCACTTATCTTCTTTTGAAAGAATCTTATAACTAGTTGAACACTATTAATAAGAGGGAAGCACCTATAGATCTAACTTGGGAATTTTTTGTTATGGAGTTTAGGAAGAAAAACATACCTGACTCTTATAAGGATAAGAGGAGACAAGAATTCTTAGATCTAAAGTAGGGAAAGGGAATAGTGTTAGAATATGTAAAAGACTTTATTAGACTATTGAAGTATGATGAAGAGTTTATTCCCAATGATGAAGAGAAATGTAAGAGATTCTTAGTAGCACTAAATATAGAGCTAAGGATACAGATAGCAAATCCCAGAGAGAGAGATTTTCCAATATTAGTGTTAGCTGCATATGACATGGAAGAAATGATGCAAGAGAATAGGGATTTCTTATAGAGGAAGAGGCATTTCACTGTGGGATAGTTCAGTGCAGTGTTAGGGGATGGTAAGAAAAAGAGAGAGGGTCAGTCATAGACACAGTCTCAGCTTAGGTCTTAGTATTAGTCAGGGTATCAGGGGTAGAGATAAGCACAGACCCAAAGATCTAGACAAGCTTCTATGGGTAGACCTTGATTGCCTCCTCAGGTTAATATTGATCCTGGTATAGGGGGTAACAGAAATGGACCTCTAACTTGTAATACTTGTCAAAGGAAACACTAGGGGAAATGTAGCCTAATAAGAAGAAGAGAGAGTTACCGCTATGGTGTTAGAGATCATTTCAGAAGAGAGTGTCCTCAAAGACAATCAGAGGGTGCTCAGAAAGATGCATCTAATGTTGCACCCCAAAATAGGGGTTAGAGGCAGAATAGAGGAGAGTAGCTTAGTGCTAGCTAGGGTACTAGATCTGAAGCTTATGCTTTAGCCAGGCAGTATACTGTGAGAGCTATAGAAGATGCTGTAGCACCAAATGTAATAACTAGTACTTTTCATTTATTTGATGTTCTAGTTTTAGCTTTGATAGAACTTAGTTCTACATATTCATATGTATGTACTGTACAAGCATAGAATAGGGGGTTAGAGCCTAAACATGTTGATGTAGACATCAAAGTTACTAATCTAATAGGACAGTGTGTGATTGTGAACAAGGTGTATAGGCAATGCCTTTGGTGATTTAGGGGTATAGATTTTTTGCTAACTTGATTGATCTGCCTTTCAAGGAGTTTGATGTGATCCTAGGAATGGATTGGCTAATTGAGCATAAAGCCATCATTGACTATAAATAAAAGAAATTCACCCTCCAGACTGTAAAAGGATAGATAGTGATAATGGATGGTGAGAGAACTTTTTTGAATAATCTTATCTCCACTATTAAATCACAAAACTTCTCCATAAGGGATTTGAGCCATATTTGGCCTATACTATTAATCCGAATGTTTTTGTAATGCCTATAAGTCTAAGTTTCATGAACAGTACCTTCTTGGCATGAATGGTGTTCCCTATAGGTCAGGGTACCTTCACAAGGCTAGAAAGGGTTGTATTGGTCATAAAACTTTGACGGGCTAGAAAATGTGTAAATGAAATAATTTAAAATTTTAGTAAAACCAGTAAATCATTTTGGGTCTAAAACTAGTGATTAGGGAGATAAAATGAGGTTTCAGTCCTCTTTCCT
>CANXYI010202847.1:0-11416 GCA_948208565.1 Hura crepitans
CAACGTATGACATAGAAGAGATGCTACAAGAGAAGAGCGAGCTACTTCAAAGAAAGAGACCTTTTGCTGCAAGTCAAACTAGCTCAGCTCAAGGTGGGGGTATGAGATAGAGGGACTTTCAGTCGAGCCAACAATCCTAGAGATAGATAGGCTAGTAGTCTCAAAGGCAGGCTCCATCACAGAGGACTGGTTAGTGTTTTCCTCCTAGGCCTCGACCACCTCTATCTCAGCAGGCCTCAAAAGCATCGTTATCTATTGCCAGGAGTGCACCTCTAATTTGTGGAAGTTGCTAGAGGAGGCACTGGGCCCAGTGTTGGCAGTTCAGGTGAGGCAAGTGCTTCGTATGTGGGTCCCAAGATCATTATTAGAAGGATTGCCCTTAGAGATAGGCAGAGGCTATGTAGACTCAGGCTTCAGTAGTAGTAATAGCTAGTTAACCCCTGAGATAATAGAGGCAGGATTTGTCGAGCACTAGCCAAAAGTCTAGATCAGAGGCCAAAGCTCTGCCACAACAATATGCCATTTGTGCTTAAGAGGAAGCAGAGGCTCCAGACATCATCAGTTGTACATTTCTTTTATTTGATGTTCCAGTACTAGCTTTGATATATCTTAGATCAACACACTTATATATTTGCACCACACAAGCATGAGATAGAGGGCTTAAGCTAGAACCTATAGAGTTGGACATACAAGTAAGCAACCTGATAGGCCAGAGTGTGATAGTGAACATAGTTTATAGACACTATACTCTGATGATACATGATTAGACCTTCCCAGCAGATCTAATAGAGCTTCTCTTTTATGAGTTTGATGTTATACTTGGTATGGACTAGCTATCAGAGCACAGAGTAGTAATTGATTGTGAAAAGAAAAGGTTGAGTCTACAGACCATAGATGGGTAAGAGGTGACTATTGTGGGCAAAAGAGACTCATTGTCTAATATTATTTCAGCTATAACAACTAGAAGACTCATTCGAAAGGGATGTGAAACCTTCTTAGCTTCTGTGATAGATACGAGTGCTCTGACCCTTAGCTTGGATTAGATACCCATCATGTTTGATTTTCCTAATGTGTTCTCGGATGAGTTACTAAGATTGCCACCACATCAGGAGTTAGACTTTGAGATTGAGATATATCCTAGTGTGAACCCAGTGTCTATTACACCCTATAGAATGGCCCTAGGAGAATTGAAGGAATTAAAGGTGTAGTTATAAGAATTGTTAGATAAAGGCTTTATCAAGCCTAGTGTTTCACCTTGGGGAGCACCTGTACTATTTGTGAAAAATAAAGATGGGTCACTCTGGTTGTATATTGATTATAAGCAATTGAATAAGGTGACAGTTAAGAAGAAGTATCCATAATCTTTTAGACCAGTTACAGGGTGCCAGTGTCTTTTTTAAGATAAATTTGAGGTCAGGATATCACCAGTTACGGATTAAGGAGGGTGATATTCCTAAGACTACTTTCAAAACTCGATATGGGCATTATGAGTTCTTAGTGATGCCATTTGGGCTCACTAATGCCCTGGCAGCCTTTATGGATCTGATGAACTGGATATTCAAGCCATACTTGGATCAATGTGTGGTTTAGTTTATTGATGACATCTTAGTGTACTCCAAAACTCGAGAGGAATATGAACAACACCTCTGAATTGTGTTGCAGACTTTGAGAGAGTAGCAGTTGTACACTAAGTTTAGTAAGTGTGAGTTTTGGTTGGAAGAAGTAGCATTCTTAGGTCATATTGCATCAGTAAAAGGTATCCGAGTGGACTCAAACAAGGTTAAAGCAGTATTAGAGTTCAATCCTCTTAGGAATGTGACTGAGATATGAAGTTTCACAAGACTGGTAGGCTACTATTGGAGATTTGTGAAAGGCTTCTCAATGAATGTTGCTTCGCTGACATGGTTGATAAAAAAAAGATGTGAAGTTTGAGTGGGATGACAAGTGCTAGGCTAGCTTTGACAGATTAAAGCAGATGCTGACAGAGGCTCTCATTCTTACCTAGCCAGAACAGGGTAAGGAATTTGTAATATATAGTGATGCCTCCCACAACAGACTTTGTTGTGTATTGATGTAGGAAGGCAAGGTAGTTGCATATGCCTCTAGGTAGTTAAAGCCTCACGAGAAGAACTACCCCACACATAACTTAGAGTTAACTACAATTGTCTTTGCTTTGAAGGTGTGGAGACATTATCTATATGGAGAGAAGTGTTACATCTATACCGACCCTAAGAGCCTAAAGTATTTACCTATATAGAGAGAGCTAAACTTAAGACAACGACAATAGATAGAGTTAATCAAGGACTACGATTGCCAATTGACTCTCATCTAGGAAAGGCGAATGTAGTTGCAGATTCTCTAAGTAGGAATCTTATAGCTACCTTGAAACTAATGCATGCTAGAGTGGAATACACATTAAAAAGTGTAGTGTTAGTTAAACTGCAGGTCAAAGCTGACTTTAGGCAATAGGTAAAAGAGGCCCATTTAAGAGATACTCAGATGATGCAACTCATGAGTAAAGTTAAAGAAGGGAAGGCAATAGGATTTAAGCTAAGTGATGATGGAAGCCTATATTACCAGAATAGGCTATGTGTACTAGACGTGGGTGGATTGAGAATGCGGATCCTAAAGGAAGCTCATGAAGCTCCATATTCTTTGCACCCAGGAAGCATAAATATGTACCTTGGGTTGAAGCCTCATTATTGGTGGCTAGGAATGAAGCGAGTGGTAGTTGAGTACGTGGCTCGATGTTTGACATGTCAGCTAGTAAAGGTAGAGCACCGGGTTACTTCTGGATTGCTACATCTGATAGAAATTTTAGAATAGAAATAGGAAAAGATCACCATGGACTTTGTTATGGGATTGCCACTGACTAGGAGTAAGTGCGATGCCATATGGGTGATTATGGACAAACTAACAAAGACAACACAGTTTATACCAGTACAGATGGACTATTCCTTAGAGAAGCTGGTTAGATTGTACATTGATGAGATCGTGTAGTTAAATGGAGTGCCAGTAGCCATAATCTCAAATCGAGACTCGAGATTCACTTTTAGGTTTTGGAAGAAGTTACAGGAGGCCTTAGGTACTCGATTGTTGTATAGTACATCATTCCATCCCTAGACATATGGAAAATTTGTGTGGGTGATACAAGTGTTAAAAGATATGTTGATTAGTTGTGCCGTAGAGTTTAAAGGTAATTGGGATCAGTATTTGGCATTGGCTGAGTTTGTATATAATAACAGCCACCAGTCTATCTTAGGGATACACCATATGAAGCCTTGTATGGTTAACGGTGTAAGACTCCTCTCTGTTAGAGTGAAGCAGGAGGAAATAAGGTTGTTGGATCTAATTTAATCAAAGATGCCAAGGAGAAAGTCAATATTATAAAGGAGAGGTTGAAAGCCGCCTTAGATCGACATAAATCATATATGGATTTGAAAAAGCGAGACATTGAGTACGAGGTTAGTGATCGAGTATTCTTAAAAGTGTCACCAAGGAAGAAGTTGCTTAGATTTAGCAAGAAATGAAAACTTAGTCGGAGATTCATTAGGCTCTATGAGATCATAGGAAGAGTGGGACCATTGGTTTACAAACTTGCATTACCACCTGAGTTGTAGTAGATACATAATGTTTTTCATGTATCAATGTTAAGGTGATATCATTCGGATCTATCACATGTGATAGTTGCAAAGGAGATAAAAGTCCAACCAGACTTAACATACGAAAAGGAACCATTGCAGATTCTAGCAAAGGAAGTGAAGTAGCTGAGGAACAAGTCTATTCACCTAATAAAGGTGTTATGGAGGCACCATAATATGATAGAGGTCATGTGGGAAAGCGAGGAGCATATGTGGATGCAGTATCCTTACCTTTTCACTACAAATAATTTCGAGGACGAAATTTCTTAACAGAGGAAGGATTGTAACGTTTGTAAGTTTAGGTTCTATGAACAGTACCTTCTGGGCCCGAGTGATGTTCCCTACAATGTGAGGCGTCGCTACGAGGCCAAAAAGGGGCGTATTCATCATAAAACTTTGATGGGCCTAAAAAGGGGTAAAATGAATGAATTTAAAAATTTAGCAGAACTAATAAATCATTTCGGGTCGAGAACTAGTGTATAGGGAGACAAAATGATTTTGTGTTGGGACAGCCCTGAGATGTGCCTGGACGGACTTGAAAATACCATACCCTGAACATCAAAAATTCCAATGAGTATGATGGAGAAGGGATTTTAATTTTCTGAGGTCATTTGATATTTTTTGAATATTTTATTATATAGGGTGAATAGTGTTAAAATGTCAACTATGGAATTTTGACTTCAAATTTTATATGGGCCTTAGTGAAACTAATCGAGGATTTTTAAAACTAAAATGAGTATTTTTAGAGGTCTAGAGAATTTTCTATGAATTTATGAAGTTTAAAAAGGCGTAGGGAGATTACGAGCTGTCGGATCACCATGTGTCGCGATCGAGGCCGCACACCTGCCCTTATATAAGTGGTCACACATGTACATGGCTCACATGTGTAAAGGTGTCATCTTCTTCCCTTGAAGCCCTAAAATCCGACGTCATTCTCTCTCTCTTCTTTACTTTTTCTTCATTTTCTCTCTCCTCTCTCTACCAAAATCCATAAAAATTATATGAATCTTAGCCTCCATAATCTCTAGAAGCCGTATCTTCTAATAGAAGTGGGAAACAAAGCCTAGAATGAGAGATCTCACACATGAGTGAATATTGTAATTTTCTTGAGTAAGTGTTATTAATCCATTTTTTATTATTATTTTAAGTAGATTAAGGTATCCTAAGATTAGCCTTGGTCTTAGATTTCAATTTGGAGTTATGTAAGATTTTTGAGAATTTTTCTAAGGTTAAATTGTGTATGTTTTGGTGTCAAAGAAACCATTAAAGGAGAGCAAGGATACAAGCCTTCAAGTGGTGGGGAAAAGGGTGTTCTCACACCCTAGGTATGTGGAATAGACCTAAATTTAGTATGTCAATGGAATTGTAATGAATTTATGCATATATGTTGTATGAAAGTATGTGTTCATGGTATTAGGTGTTATGATAAGGTAAAATGGTGTTTTGGTAATGTTAATGGACTTAAATTAAAAGGGTTTTGCATGATTAATTGGAAAGGAATCTAGGTGTATGTGCATGCGTGTGCTTTGGCCGAGTGGTGTGTGTTAAATGACATGGCATGTATGAATAGGTATATGGCATGTTAGGTAGGAAAATGGCCTATAAATGGAAAGTGCAAACCATAATTGAAGAGGGATAATGTTATTAACATATATGGCATGAAAAATTGGTGAAATAGTAGCTTAATTGGATATATATGTTATAATGAGACAATGACTTCGGAAATGGCATGAATATGTACCTTATTGTGTGGAATATGTCTTATGAATGGACATATGAGGAAATAAAGGAATTTGGAGTTAGTATGGATGGAATCATGAATGGCATGAAACTTAAAATTGATAAAATGAATACTGATAATTTTATAAACTAATTAAATGAATAGTAACTTTACGATCATAGGCAAAAATGTGACATTTTGTGTGTAACTTGGCATGGCATGTGACTTATTGACATCATAAACTTAGCAAGTAGTTTAGTGGAGAGTAACAGTCTTAAAGGGTTATATAATGGTATTTGGCTCATCAGTTAGATAGCCACTGGATTGATTGACTGGACAACTTGGGAGTTAGCATCTGCTCAGCAATTTGGTCCTCTTGGGGCCATTATTGTAGGTTGGATATGGCAGGTGCAGCCGCCAAGGTTCTAAGATGAAACCTGCACACTCAGGTATTGAGAGGTCCACCTAGGCTGATCCTTACTACCTATTGGTTATTTATGGATATTGGGAGGTCCCACGGGGCTAATCCCTGCTATCAACCTATGGTATTGCTAAAAAAGGGTAAGAATTTCCAATTATTTTATTTATAAAATTACTATTATTAGATCTTTTGATCTTTATTTTATTCCATTATTTTATAACTTTTTTTAGGTTTTGGACTTTAAAATATGTATAGATGCATATTGAAGGCTTATACAAGTTTTTTTTTTTTTGCTTTGGAAATAAAATTTTTTTGTCTAGTGGTTATCTAAGCATTATTATGCTATTTTTTTTTATGCTAAACCATTTGATATATATAATTAGTCACAAATTTTAATTATATCAAAGTATGCCATTATGAGCAATTATGTATATATGATTATGTGATATGCTTTATATTAAATTGTATATATTTTATAGGTTAAAGAAATATTTATTTATATAAAAAATATTTTTTGGTCATTAAAAATCATTTAATGACAAGTGTAAAATGGACTGTATAATTCTTTAAGGACCAAAATTTAGAGGAATAGCAATATTATTGGTTTAAGTTAGAGACCAAGAAAAATGTCTTAAAAGGTTACGAATTAGTTTTCAAGGACCAAAATTGTGGTCATTATTAGTCTATTTGGTCATGCAAAAATACACATTAATGATTGGATTATTTTTCCTTATTAGTATTTTATTGATAATATATTTTTTTTTTTTGTTTTTAGAACTTTTATGGACAAGTTTAAAAATCCCATCTTTATTTACCTTTAATGATGCAACCTATAAGAACAATGTGTAATGAGATTTTTTCGGTCTTTATTTAGTTATAGGTACTATATTTATACTTTTAAGGATCATATTTCCCATCACTAAAAATCAATTTCCTTGTAGTGTTATGAGATGTTGAGATTGCTAAAATTATGAGTTGAGAATAATGGATATGTTGTAGTATTAGGTTGTATGAACCATTGAAGTGTTTTCTATGTAGCTTACTATTCACAAGGGGAATCATATTTCGGTACAGTCATTATAATATCAGATTTTTGACATAATAACCTCTAAATAGTTAAGCCTATAACATTTTTTTATTAAGCATGTCTTATGATGTTTTGTGATAGTCATAATAAAGAACATTTTAATTTATAATGAAAAAATCTTTTAGATAAATCAAATATCAGAAATAAGGATTTTGGTTATGTATAAGCTCTCACTCAAATTTGGTAATTAGATCGAGGGAGAGCTATCACAATAATAATGGTGATGTGGTTAATTATAAGCATTGCCATGATTTTGGGAGTTCTTATGAAATCTTAATGTATGATATATAACTATAATGTAAGAAAATAAATTTATTTTGATTATCATGTAATATACTTGTGATGTCTCTAATTCATGAATTAGGCTACTAAAATGAACATTCAAACAAAAAGGATATTAGTTACCATACCTAATCATTTGTTGGAAAAATGACATGTAAAACTTAATAGAAACTATCTTAAGCATGTGAAACTAAATTTAGAATGGTGACAACAAATATAAATAGACAACCCATTTTTGATAGGTTGGTTAGTCAACTAGGGATGGATAGCATCTACTAGGGTACTTTTATACTTCCTTATGGCCTTTGAGGCCAGATATAAGAGACCATCCTAAGGTCTAATTAGGCTATTGTACATATAATAGATGGGTACAACCACTCTAAGATCTAGTTAGGCCACTATACTTATACAAGATAGGTATAATAGCCATATGGTTTAGTCAGACAACTATATGTATGTGAAGTAGGTACAACCATTGCAAGGTCTAGTTAGATCACTATACATATACTAGGTAGGTGTAGCCATCATAAAGTCCAATTGAGTCATTACACATCTAAGGCATCTATTGCCCAAAGAGTCTTATTATATGGTATTGAGCATGTAATGATGCATATTTTGGTCAAATTATTCATAAGGGTAAAAATGGAATTAGAATAAAAAGTAGGAAATGATTTAGACATACAGATCGAGTAGAGTTGGTTTCTGTGAACAACTGAGCGAAAAATAGCTGAGGGGTATAATCGTAATTTTAAAGCATGAGCAAGGGCAAATTGGGAAGATCCTAATTGGTGGTTTATATGGAAAGGAACACATGTAAATGAGTAAGAAATATGGATTAGGCTTGTAAGGAATATGAAAATGTAAAAGCAAAAAGGCTCGGGAGATAGTCCCAATGTATAGTGATAACGAGCCATAAATAGTACTTCTTAGGCCTAAATGGAATAGACTCATCTCGAGGATTGTATAGATTATAAGATGAATTATTGTGTAATTTAAGGGGCATTCGAGGTCCTATAAGAGGTAAAAAATTGAAAATGAAATCTCGATTATGGTTTAGTATCAATATTAACCCTTTAGGCTAGAAGCAAAAATTTTCAAAAACATACTTAGAAAAATTTTAAACCTACACATCTTGATATAAATTAATTAGTGGAATTTGAAAATTATAGTGCAATTATTTATTTATAAATTGAACTATTAAAAATAAATTGGGGAAATAAATATAAAAAGTTAGAAATTTATGAAATAAGAATGATGGGATCTTTATGTTTGGACAATTCTTAGACCTTGGATAAATTAGTGCACATAAGATCTCCACCCTCTAAATTAAATTGAAATAAATAAATGTAAAATAAAAATTTGGTCACATAGGTTTATCTTGGCCTTACATTTGTCCTAAGCTTAAATCCTAACCATATATTCATATGTGTATATATTGGTTTAGCTTTAAAAAAAATATCATAGAACTAAAATGGCCATCCATCCAATTTCTCTTCTCCTTGAACAAAAATGGTTACCACTATTTTTCATCTTAAAATTCCATTAAACCCCAAATTAGCATACTAAATAAGAAGCTCTTCTTGAGTATTACTTTAGCTTACTCAAAGATGTTTGAAAAGGAGGTAGATTTTAGAGGGAAATTAGGAAGTAGAGATTATGGAGTGGAAGCCCAAATATGTAACAACTTCCTTTCCAATTTAATCATTTAGATAGGTTACTTAGAGTATTTAAAGTAGTTATTGATAGTTATATTGGCATATTGTGTATATGATAATTTTGGGTGAATTTATTTGAGGAAAAATTGGTTATGAAAGTGGAGATTTTGAAGAACTACTAGGGTAAAGATGAAATTAAGGATGAAGATTGAAATGAAAAGAGGAGAAAAGCTTTAAAGTGGCATGTGTATTATATTACAATAAGTTATAGAAGTTTAGTGTTATGTAAATGTCAATTTGCAGAAGTTAGTTAATTGGATAAAATTGGTGGAGTTTTTATAAAATTAAACATAAATCAGGGTATTTAATAGTAAGATATCTAGAATTGAAAATTTGAAACCATTTACATTACTTGGCAAAAATATGTGTCTATGGAAGAAAATGAATTTTTGGTTGTTAATTTGTTTAATTAAATAATTATTAAGTATATCACATTAAATAAATAAATTTGAATAACTAATGGTATTAAATAAATTATCAATAATCAAAATTCATAGCAGTCTAAGGAATAGAAGTTATTAATGTACATGTATGAATTATATAGAGATAAGAGAACTTAAGCTATTGAAATTATGAAATAATCATGTTATTGTATTATTTAAAATTGGAAGAAAAACAAAAGTGCATATCTTGGAAAATAGTACAATGATAAAAATTTTAAAGTAACTAATTACTATACATCATGTTGGAAAACAAGTGTAAAAGAATATATATTGGTAGGCTAGATATTAGAAGGTTATGGTAGAAGAATAAAGGTATATATATATGAATATATACTTAGTTAAAATATCATGTGAAATATACAAGATATATGTGTATTGTGATAATTAAAGTATTAAGCATATGATAAAGAGAAATATGTGCTTATTTATAAATGAATAAGAATTTATGTGTATATGATAATATGTGATAGATATTGAATTGTTAACTAAATATTTATAAATGTTATTAGGAATTGTTTATTAATGTTTTAAAGAATGTTAAGTAAAAATAATATAATTAAATTAGAATTACTCAAGTTGTTGTTAATTGAAAGTTTAAAAAAAAATAACTTATAAAATAAGAAAACTAAATAAGAGGAAAGGAAATAAAGATTTTAAGTGCATCGAATTAAATGTATCAACATTTATAATGATATAGAATATAAAGAAATAAAAATAAAGATAAGAATTTATATGAATCTTTGAGTTAATTTATATAAAATGGAAAAGATATTCTTATATATTTGATAAAAAAATTCAATTACTAAAGAAAAACAAAGTGAACATACTAGATATGTATATAAAAAAATTAATTAAGGAAGTAAAAGGGAAATTAATTAATGAGAATCAAAGTGAAAATAAACATATATGAAAAGTTATATACATGGAACAAATAAAAGAGATGGAAATCTATATAAGCATATTTGTTAAAACTTACAATTAAACAATAAAGGGATAAATAATAAGAAAAGTTGAAAATGATAATTAGAATTTACTTAAAGAAAAATTGATAGAGATAAATATTTGAATATATGGATATGGAAAGAAAATATGGAAATGAAAAGTTAATGACAATCGTATAAGAAATAATATGTGGAAAAGATTATAAGAATTATTATGTAGAATACAAACACACACACACACATATTTGTGTGTGTGTGTATAGACATTTCACCAACTGAATTGATCGTTCCATATAAAAGGCTATTTTGAGTCTTGGGAAATTGTCTTCTTGAGTATTGAGATCTGTGTATAAATTTTAAAGCCCTTGTCAATTGCATAGGTCAACTTTTTTCGATAAGTGTACATCCATAGACATGAAAATCATTTTCTAATCACTATCTTTCTTATTTTGAAGTGATTTTTCAACATTATTTTCTTGCTTCCTCTCAAGTTAACTGAAGATCAATTTTAAAGGAAATTATACATGGTAGGTCAACCAATCCTTTCTTTTCTTCATTTATTTCTTCTTTTCTTTTCCATTTATCTGCCAGTCATATATGGTGCTTTTTATTTTATTTGTTGCCTATTTACAAGTTAAATGTGGTAGACTTATTTTATTATATTTGTTACCCATCTACTAGTGAGATATTATAATCTTATTTTATTCTCTTATCCATCTACTAGTTAGATGTGATAATTTATTATCTATCGATTACTAACATTCCTTATTTATCTTATTCATTTTTTTAGCCATTTATTAGTTGAATGCAATTTTTCAATTCACTATTATTTTTATTTATTTAATTGTTTATTTTATGTCCTTTTGACTCTTTATTATATCCATATTTCTTTCATTATTTCATTCTTAATAATATTGTGTCTCTATTATGGATGCAAATTGTTTAAGATCTTTTAGTGTCTAACATCTATTTTTCCTCCAATCAAACACTTAGTGAAGTTAGCAGTTTTTTCTAATTATTCTTTTCTTTCATTTGTTGTAGTTTTCATTATTTTCTTTTTTACTTCTTCACCTTCTTTAATCTTTATTTTCTAATTAATTTTCCTCTTATTTTTTTATTGTTTCTTTATTATTTTGGTTAGAACATATTTTAGGTAATTTCCTTGT
>CANXYI010202885.1:0-11296 GCA_948208565.1 Hura crepitans
TGACTTTATTATTAAGGTATTAACTTAAAAAATAGATAAATAATATTATTAATATATTTGCATATATGGATTAAATAAATGTGTATTTAAAAGTCATATGTGTATGTATACAAGTATATATATAGTTAAAGGAAATTAATAGATAAAAATAGTATTATATTAAAATATAGTTGGTAATTGTTAAAAATGGTATTAATGAAAATTTATTTGTTTAAGTAAATGTGACATGGAATAATGAATAAAACTAGAAGTAAATAAATGTATATGTGGCAATTAAAAGATTAAAGTAATAATAAAAGATAATTAATGGGAAATTATTGAATAATTAAAATAATGATTGAGGGTAACATATAAAATTTATATTACATAACTTTAGGGACATTGATTAAATAAAAATTAATAATATATTGTTTATGATTCATGAAAAGAAAATAAGGAATGATAAATATATGTTGTATAGGTTAAAGGTGGTCATGTATATTAAGTGTACACGACGGGTGGAAAATGATCATTTTTTGTATGGAAGTATGGCATGCTATGGGTGCATGCCTTTGAATGTTTTAGACATGAGAACGCAATTAAATGTGATAATAATGATGAAATGGAAAAGTGGAATGGCAATAACAACTATGCAAAATTATTAATGTAAATGGAATGGATAATTTCATAGGGATGACTTAAGAATGGATATATAAAGTTGACCAAATGAATAATATTTTGCTCGTAAAGTGACCTGTAACTGGGGAATGTGCATAAGTGCACAAGTGCCCATAACTATAACACATAAATGGTGTCATAACAATACAAATGACCTATAACTATATAAAGTAATTAGTAAGTAAGATTTGGCCCATATCAGTTGGACACCTACTGGATGGGTTAACCGGTCACCTAGGGAATTAGCAGCTAGTTTTGGTCCTCCAAAACCATTACATGTGATGTTTGATGGCGAGTGTACCCACTAAGGTTCTAACATTGAGCCCTACACATTCGGTATTAGAAGGTCTATACAAGTTGATCCTTGCTACCCATTTGATTTATTTATGGATATTGGGAGGTCCTATGGGGCTTATCCCTACTATCCACTTACGATATGATGGAAATGCTGATTTCGGATATTAGGAGGTCCCACGAGGCTGATCCTTGCTATCGTTGGGAGGTCTACAAGATTGATCCTTGCCATCTACCAATCTAGTAATAGGAGGTTCACATAGACTGATCCCTACTATTAGACAGGGTAGATACAGTTACTGAGGTTTAAAATGTGGGCCACTGTATAGCTTGGATCCCATTATCCAGTGTCTTTAAGTGTAGTCTTTCTAGTATAGGCTTGAAATAGAATGATATAAAGTAATGTGAATAATACTAACTATGATGAACTTATAATGTACTTAGCATGATCTAAAAGTATTATAATGTATCTAGGTTAATTTAATTAGACTATAAGATACACTAGTTAATGAATAATAAGACTGAAAAAGAACTAACATAATTACGTGCAACAGAGTTTGTTTGTCAAATATGGGCTACCCAATTTCTAAGTTATTAAAAGTGGAGCTTAATAACAAATGTTTTAATGATCGAATGGAGAACATTAAGTGACTAACTAATATATAGTATAAAAGTTATTTAATCTCAATCAAGTGAATAGAACTATTGTGACAAAAGTAATACATTAAAGGAAATCAATGTGGTAAATTAAAATGATTTTGTAAGAAGTATTAGAAATAAAAAAAAAACCAAACTAGGAAACCAAATAAATAACGTATTATTTCTATAGCATAAGTAAATTAATATAAGAAATGATTACACTGTAATATGTCAGTATGTGAATGTAATACAAATATAAAGAAAAGATGATGCTTAGAGAGAAAAGAATATTGTTAACTAAAGAAAGTAGGCTGAATATGAAGTACTAATTATTAAGTGAACTATGAACTCAATCTATATTGCTAATTAGAAAACGGAAAATTTTTATTTATGCTTTGTGAATATATGTTGCATCACTGAGTATACATTAAACTTGATATCTTATAAATATTTATGTGTTGTGACGTAAGATTATTATAAATTGTTAATGTTATCATATTTATGATGCATGCTTGTGTGCTTGCATATTACACATATATTCCATTGAATATACCACTAAGTATAATTGCTTAGCATAATAGCTTTGCTGGTGTGTAGGTAATAGATAGGAGTTAAGTTGCAGCCTCAAGCAAAGCAGCATAGGTTAATAAGTTTGAATCTGGTAACACATATACACAGGTGAGTAACGTTATTAGATTGTCACTCATGTATAAGATAAATAGTGGGCCCTAGATTATATGGTTATAGATAGGTGGTTAAAATTAATAATGGCAAGTTAACTAAGTTAGTGGGATGTCTTTTATTTAGATCTAACAATCAAATCAGGTGAGAGATATTGCTTGTGGCATCTTATATCTGAACTTGGTATTGGTTAGATATTTGGATGTTACACAGTACACGTGTATAGAGATCCCATGCTAGTAATATAGCAAGTAAAAGATGAATGGGAAGTTAAAGATGAGAATTTAAGTAGATATGTCAAGAAAATCAGAGACTTGTTTAAGGTATTTGATCATCGTACTTTCAATCATATTCCTCTTAAATGAAACCATGTAGCAGATGCTTTGGGCACCTAGATGTCAGTATTTGATCTCACTAAAAAGGACCTGCCAAAACCCATGTACTTCCATAAGTTAAGGATCCTAACCTATATTAGGGTAATAAGTGTTGAAGTTAAGGAAGCCAATAATGCCTTGCCTTGGTACCATGACATCGAAACATACTTGGAAACTAGGAGATACCCAAAACATGCAACTGAAAAGGATATGACGGTCCTGTAAAAATTATTTTCTTAGTTCATTTCCTTCCAAGGGATGCTATACAAAAGGCATTTTAACGTTGTCTAGCTAAGATGTGTTGATTTGCTAAAAGCTCAAAAAATTCTAGCAAAGTGTATGAAGGTGTATGTGGTCCACACATGAATGGAAGAAACTTGGTGAAGAAAATTTTGAGACTGGAATACTACTGGTTAACCATGGAAACAAATTGATATAACTTTGTCAAGAAATGCCATAAGTGGCAGGCTTATGCCAACCTAAGTCATCTTTCACTAACCGAACTTACATGTTTATCTTCTCTATGGCCATTTTCTATATGAGATATTAACATAATTGGAGAAATGAAACCATCTGTGGTAAGAGGCCATAGGTATACATTTATAACAATTGACTAATTTTCAAAATGGGTAGAGGCTGAATCTTTTAATAAATTGGGGGCAAGATAGATGACTAAGTTTATTGAAAGAAAGATCATCTGTATGCATGGGTTGCCATAACAAGTCATCTTAAATAATGGAGTGCAATTTCAAGGTGAAACTAAGCAATTTATAGGCCTCAAGTCAACGGTGTAGTAGAAACAACTAATAAAAACATTAAGAAAATTTTGTAAAAAATGATGGCCACTTATAATGATTAGGCAGAGAAGTTACCATTTGCAGTTTTAGGTACAAAATAACTGTCAAGAGTTCTACAAATGCTACACCTTATTCACTAGTGTATAGGATAAAAGTAGTGCTACCGATTGAAATTGAAGTTTTTTCATTAAGGATAGCTTTGGAAGCAAAAGTTCCAAAAGCTGAATGGGCAAGGATGAGATATGAGCAACTCATTTTTGTTAATGACAAGAGGCTTAAGGCTCTTTATCACATGTAATTATACCAAAGGAAAATTGCTAAAGCCTATAATAAGATGGTTAAACCTAGTTTAACCCGAGAAGGTGATCTTGTTCTAAAACACACTAAACCTTCACTAATAAGCCCTAGAGGTTAGTTTAAACCTAATTGGGAAGGTTTATACATGGTTAAAAGAAAGCTCAAGCATAGAGGTGTCAAATTCTTAGATTTAGAAGGTAATAAATTCTCAAAACATGTCAATCTGGACAAGCTAAAGAAGTATTTTTATTAAAATAAAAAAATAAAAAAAAAGAAATAGTCTACTGAGTTGAAAACCCTAAAAGTGGTAGCTTCAGCAAAAATTAAGACACATAAATGAGGTGAAAACTAGCACTTCATGCAAAAATTAGGGGGCTTGAAAGAGAATGTCCAATCAAGAAAACCAGTCAAGGCTGATTGGTAATCATAGTATTGTCAAATGGAAACTAATATATTTACCAAGATTAAATAGTTTAGTTTCAAATGCAATTAATGGCAAAAATGCTTGGTCATGCTCATTGGCATGCAAACTCCCATTATGCAAGAAATGTCATACAAATAAATGAACTCTTGAAGTCTAGATACACATTTTCTTTCTAGATGTAGAAATTGTCTCCTCACTCTTTCTCATTAATGCTAGTGTTATATTGTCTCTTGAAGTATTAATGATCTAATCTTTGTAATTATCATCAGTACTCATGTTGCTAGTATTGTGATCAGGCACATCTTTTAGCACAATGTGTTGTCTCCATAAGTCGAGAAAGGAATGGAAGAAATGCCATGTTAAAGATCCTTCTTGAAAGCCCAAAGGTTTAGAAAGGACTCATTGCACTAAGCCAAACTGCCATTGAATCCAAAAGGGATATAAAATGTTGCATGCCTCAAGCCAACCAAGAGAATGCACTACCATGGCAAGAAAATGAGAAATAAAGGATCTTCTACCAAGGACATCTCTATTGAATTTCAGTGATATCACTAAGCCATGCAACTCATTACTCATATGTGTCAAGTTTTCTCTCAAGTTCTTTCACAAAGCTTTTCAATAAGGGGAACAAGCAACTTTAGCTTTTCTTATAATCGAATCTAAAAAAATTGTTAGGTTAGAAAATCTGAAAAGGGCCACCTAAGCAAAAGTTAGGCAAACCCGCAAGTGCAAAAACACTCATAGGCCTGCTAGGCAAAAGTTAGGGTTAATAAATAATAAAGCCAAAGGGAAAACCTAAATGGGATCTCTAAGTAAACTTATAAAAGCAAAGGACATCCAGCTACAAAGTCAATGTTGCTGTTCTTTAAAGCATCTAAACCTCGAACATTTTTAACTAAAATAACACCAAATGAATTTTGGCCCAAATGAATTTTAGTTAGAATTTAGAGTACCTTGAAGTCACAAAACTTGTCCTTGAAAGTAACCATAACTAATCATTGAGAATACTTAATAGCACACATATCACATGTTCCAAAAAATTAAGATTAAGTCGACTAACAAAGTAAAGAATTTCTTGTAAGGAAATTAGACCCACACCTAGAATTATCTTTTAAGCCACTGAAGGAGGAACTCTTAGGGCAAGTACAATGTTTATGTGGTAATGATCTTTAAAAGTTAGGATGACCAGAGGAATATTTAAAGCAATATTAAAATTCATGATGGAAGCAAATTCCTCTAGGGTAAAGATGTTCTCTTAATGATTGAAAACAAATAAATGGAATATAGGGTCCTAATAATACACAATAGCATTCAGAAAATAATGATCTATCCCAACTTTTCTTAAGAATATGAGAGAAAAAAATGGGGCAAGGATGGTCGATGTCTGAGTAGCTTTTGAATCCAAGATTTAAAATAATTATTGACCAAAAGGGAGAGATGTGATGAATATGGCATGTATAGCAAGGAAAATGACTATTTAAAGGCCCCAAGAAGTGTCACTCCTAATCTTACATGAAGAAAAAGTCTAAAACATGCAAAGACATCCACACGAACCTTATCACATTTAAAGCCAACATCATGGTCCATATGAACGACAAAAAAAGGTCTGTGCAAGCACTCATGAATAGACATAGACTAGGCATAGTCATTATGTCATCACAGACTATGATAAGAAGCATTCACATGAACCACATCTTTGGAGCAGAAAGTTTTATCACAAAAGGAATTGATCAATCGATCTTTTAGAAATTTCATACATCTTAGCAATACATCAGTCATTGATAGATGAGTTGGGGTTACTAGCTACTAATCATTGATAAGTTACATTTTGTTATTGAAATAGTATGTCAGTCCTTGCTAGATAAGTTAGGGGATATTCACTGACCAATTTTCCATAGATTATAGACATCTTGTTGTACTATGTAATACCATGACCTATCTTGGACCATTGATGGCAATCACTCACCACAGTGTTAAACAAAATGACACTAAACCATTGATGGCAATCACATATCATGGTATTAATTAGAATGACATTAGACCATTGATGAGATGCTAATTTAAGGGGATCACTAACATCCTCCTTGATGTGATTGTGTATGTTGAAACAGCTTACTTAAGAAGGGTCACTGAAAATATAATGCTTGGCCAGCTTGTGCAAATTGGTATGAGAGACTGGGTCTTATATCTCATTGATGAAATGTTGAAAAATGCCATTAGGCTTTAGCTCCCTAGTTACATGGATGGTCAGGAAGTCCTTATTAAGAGCAATTTTGTAAATATTCTATTTAATTTCATAGATAATGGATTTTCATTTTAGGTGTTTTCATTGAATATCTGTGCTTATGTGTTTATATGTAAAGATGCAAAATACGCTAAAACAAAAGTACATATACATTCAAATATCGTAAATGTTTGTATATACAAAAATAAATGGCCTATTAATAAAAAGGAGAAAAGGTAGGGCTGTTATCATCTTCATTCTTCACTCTCACTCTCTATGTCTTTATCATCCAATGAAAGCACTATTTTCCCTTAGCTTTGTTCAGGTCTCATGAAGAGCAAAAACCCTCTTTGCCAGCTCATTTTATAAAAGAATAAGGGATCAATGCTTTTTAAAAATGTCATTCATGCATTTACACTTACATGTTTAAACTAATCAGTGCAGGAAAATACTTCCAGTGAGAACTCGAGTCTTATCTACCATGGATCACCTGAAAGCTTTAACTACTTGAGCAGTTCTCTCTATAGGAGCCCTCCTAACATGACCAAAAAAAAAGTGTTACACCAAATCAAAGTTACACAAGTGATTAGAAAGAACCAAAAGAACTATACTAGTGTGGCATTCTCTTACTCGATAAGGATTAGCCAATTGTCTGAGAAGGTGAGCAAAGGATAACTCTTCAACCATGCAATTTGTATATACCTTAGCTTCACTAGGTTAGTCAAAGATGCCCATAACCTAATGAATCAATGATGACTAACTAGTAGCTGGATTGAAGAATCCACTCTTAATAGTACATGTAGGAGGAGGCAAAAATCAAGGAACTTAAGAAGCAAGCTCTTTTCTAGTTAAAGAAGGTCTATCTTTAGAAGTGGTAGCAATAGACTGCAATACAACACAAAATTAGAGATTGGCTTTAAAAATAATAAATAAGAGGTTAAGCAATTTACCTGATAAGTAGATCTTGAAGTGTATGGCATGTGAGTTAACAAGTGTGTTAATGTCCAAGGAGAGTAATCTCTTCCTTCAACATCCACCAAGGTGTCCCCAAGTACACTTGCAATCATGCCATGAACAAACTCAAGGTTATCAATATAATTACAAAATACCATGGTGTTAGAAGGACCTTGAGGAATATAGCATGCCTCAAGGCCTATGTGCTAGTTCAACACTCTTTCTCTTAGAAACTAAGACTAGGCCTCTAGAGTAGTCAATAAGAGCCTTAAAAAAGATAACTCTCATGCAAAGTGAAGGAAATCTACCATCTCCTCAATGGGAAGAAACCACCAAGCTAATTCAACATAAAAGAAAGGAAGTCAAGTAAGCACAACATTGACAGTGATTAAGTTATGCTAATAAAATGCATTTGCATTCTTGTAGGATTACTTACATTGTCCTAAGCTCAAGAGCTTAAGTATTGACCATGGTACATTAGTGATGAGGCATTCTAGGGTCCGGAGGATAGTCATACCTACCTATCCATTATTGGATATCGATAGGGGATTCTAGCTCACATGGATATGGTAACAAATAAAGCTTACACACTCAAACCTATGCATAGACAATCTCAAGATCAGAAGAAAAGAAGCAATTAAGAAATGATAGATAAAGTTCATAGAAATGCACTCACGAAGATGCCTGAATGAAGCCGTAGATAAACATATGGCTTTTCCTCATGTGAATTGCCATGTCAAAGCTTCTATACATCTAGCCTAGTGATGAGCAACACCAATTCTAGGAACTGATGCCCTCAATCTGCTCTACCATAGGTAAAAAAACCTCTAACTCAAATTGCCACTGGCATTTGCGAATAATGTGGCCCCTAGTAAATATAGGGTCGTAACTTTTTAGTCCGATCGAGATCTTTTCTAAAGGCAAATATACAAGTGGGTTGGCTGACCCTTTTATCTACTGTTTTTTATTTTTCTTTTTGCCTTATCTATATACCAGTTAGATGTGATAATTTATTTGTGCAATATTTTATTAGTTGTATTTGTGTTACTGCTCATTTTATTTTGCTTTTGTTTGCCTATCTATTTTGCTTCGCATACTAATACTTTAATTTTATTATGATGCAAGTTATTTGATTTATTGGGACCTAATTATTATTTCTTTTTGCCGCCTCCTTAAACCCCGGTGAAGTAACCTTTTAACGACCTTTTATTTCTTGCTATTTATTTTATTTTGTGCTCTATGTTTTCTTCAGCTGATTTCCTTTATTATTGCTCGTTTTAGTTAGATTGTCTTTTAGATGTTCTAAAATGTAATTTTTATTTTTGATGTATTTTAGATAATTACCATGTAATATATTTTTATTATCGAATTATTTCCCTGTATATTCCATGAATGCTGTAATAAGTAGAAAATGATTTTTTGCATATTGAAAAGATAACCAAAATAAATTTGTTATCTAATTAATTAGTGTTTTGTTAATAAAATGGGTTTTGATTTTTCTTAATAAAAGTCATATTGATAAAAAGTATTTTTTGAAATTGACATGTGAGAACCAAAGTTCTTAAGGCAATCAATCCCCTAATTTCATATATGATATTTTTAATTTCAATCCCAATATATTCTATAAATGTTGCAATAGGTAGAAAATGATTTTGCACGTTGAAAAGATAATCAAAATCATTTTATTCTCAAATAATTGGTGTTTTGTTAATAAAACGAGTTTTGATTTTCCTTAATAAAAGTCACGATGATAAAATATGTTTTCTAAAATTGGCATGTAAAACCAAAGTTCTTAAGATAATTAACTGCCTAATTTCATGTATGATATTTTGACTTCAAGCACTTTATTTATTTTCTATAAATATGTTTCGTGATACATGAATATGTGATTTATTTTAATTGTAAAACATCGGTTGAGAAAAAAGAATAATATTATAAATTCAAACCAAACTTTTATGTTAACTTAGGGTAAAAATAAGAGTAGGATTCCAAATCACTCTGGTTTTGGCCTTATAAGGTATTTCTCGACTCCAGTCGGGTGGTGACTCCTATCTTATGGTGCCCAACTCACTCTTCCTAGGCTAATCAGATAGGAGCAGCTCAAGATTCCTCTAGTTTCCTTGTCATCTTTCAAGACTCAATGAGTGAGGCTTAGGTCAAGTCTCGATTGTTTTAGTTTGACCGGCCCCAGAAAAGAAGTGATGGTTAACATTGGTTACTCTGCTGAGGACACCATGAGACCATGCTCCAAAAGTACCTCAAATTAATATGGAACTTCATATAGTGAATTTATAATGTTATTCTTTTTTGAAATTGCATCACATGCTAGAGCCTTAGAATAAGTTAGGCGTCCCTTTTATACCCTGATGTCATTTTGAAGCATGAATCCAATTTCACACAAATTGGAAGATTGTTAGAGGTGGCATCAAATCTAAGCCTCGTGCCTATAAGATATATGAAATGTTGAACCCATCAGTCATATGCTCATGACAAGGTAGACTCATTGTCAAGTGACCATGCTTGGATGACCATAACTTGTGTGACCAAACCATGAGCCCATGTAATAGCCAATAGCAACTTTTCCTAGGTACCCCAGTTAATGATGGATTGTATGTTATATGGGCCAATATACATAAAGCATGATTTAATCATCTAAAAATATTGTTGAACCCATTAGGCCTTTTTTAACTGGAATAGGCTAAACCCCGCATTGTGACCTAATTAAACATGCCTAACATATATGGGCCAGATATCTTACATGCGATCTTTATATGAGAGAAATAATGTTTGGATACCTATCATTCATTATTCAAACCTATCGAGGGCCTCAATGTCTTATAGGTAAGCCCTCTTAGGAAAAGCACGTGGAGCTCATGTGTGGGAAGTGACAAGGTTGGAAGGCTCTTGCTTATGATTGTTGTTGTACACATTATGCATTCACATGCATTTTCATTCCATCATCTCTAACCCTTTGTCTTATATCCATCATAGATCCTTGAGACACTTAGGTATGAGGGATAGATAAAAGAATAGCTAGATAAGAACTTATTTCTACCACTCACGATCCAACAGACATGGCAGATAAGAAGAAAGCAATTCCTTTATTCGGAACTATGAAGCTAGAATAGACCAAAAGTTTAAGGAGTTTGAGAAAATGATGATGTCCATGATTTCAAGGGCAATTGTTGAAGTTGTTCTTGCTATCGGTACACCTCCATATGCTAAAAATGTAGCAGCTACACTTACTGGAAAGACCACTGCTACCTCTAGGGGAATTTGCACTAGGAAACTAGCTATAAGTGTTAGAGGAAAAGACAAAAAGGCTGAATATTTCAACCAGGAGTATGACTTTTGTAAAGATTTGATTGCACCACAAAAATTTAAGGATGCTACCATAAAGAAGCTGGAGGAGAAAATAGAGGCAATGGCTAGACTCATCTCTTTGGGTAAAGGACTAAACCCTAAAGAGCTTACCCTAGAATTTGAAGAAATCTTACCCTCTAAATTCAAGATGCTAGAACTGCCTAAGTTTGATTGGACCACTGATCCAAGGGCCCATATTAAGCAGTATGCCACAGTTATGAGGGGCACTGAGCTTAGCATAAAGTAGAATGTGGCTTATTTAAGCCTGACACTATAAGGGAGAGCAAGTGACTGGTATCACGGGTTGGAAAAGAAAGTGAAAAAAGATTAGGGAAAGATCACAGAAGCCTTTATTAACCAATACAACTACAACACTCACATAGAGGTTACCATGAAAGACCTTAAGCTACTTAGACAAAAATCCAATGAGACCTTCATAGAGTACTTGTCAAGATGGAGGTCTAGGGTTCTAGAGTTAAGGAGAAATCTAGAGACATCAGACTAGATCTACATGTTTATCAAGAATGCTAACCCATACTTGAAGGATGGCTTGAAAGAAAAAGTGCTACAAGATTAGGCATCACTGAAAGAT
>CANXYI010202945.1:0-19392 GCA_948208565.1 Hura crepitans
AAAAAAAAAAAAGATTTTTACTTTTCAATTCTTTTTGCTTTTACCAATAAGATTTGACTCTGAATTTGAATTTAGATTGCTAATGAATTCAAAATTCGATATATACATGAACTGTTGACTGATACTTTCAAGAAAATATTACATATTGAGTAATAACTAGGGCTGTGATAATTTTTTTATTCGATTCAAATTAAAAACAAAAGAATTTTATAAATTCAAAATTTTTTTAGAAGGCAAGGTAGTAAGATTCAATTTTAAAATCTATAAATATATAAAAATTAATTTTATCATTAAAAAATAAATTCGAATTCGGTGTAATCAATTCAATGTAAATTTTATCATTATTATATATGCTAGCAGTTGCTTTTGAACCTCAATTTGTTTTAACAGAAAGGCTATGCATTATGATATAGAGAGCCTACTTCAACTATTTTATAATTTCGTATGCTTTTAAATGCATCAGTCCTATCCGAATATGTGATTTATATGTTTTTTTTGGTTAGCACTTCACTGAATATATACAAAACAAAATTTGTTAACAATTAGTTTATCAAGTAACTCAAGAACCTGATCGACACTGTGCCAATGGGCTGAGATCAATACCTGCTTTTCTATACTTCTCATCTTCTATTTTCTAGAAATGAAGACGTAATATATGAAATAATAATAATAATAATTGTGGTTATCAATTTACCCTGTTACTTATTGTATTCACACTTCTCCTATAGGCCTAGCATCGGAATCCACCGTTGTGGGTGGATGCAAAATCAATCACTATAATGTTTCATTCACTGGGAGGTTTTTAAATATTTCAGCTAGAAGACTTGCAGTCTCAGAGAATATATTTGAAGCAGTTATTAAGTTCTAAAGATAATTTTCCCATACAAACAATTAAAAGCAGCAAATGTGTTTCAGAAGGGCAGAAATCAGACCTCTCCCTATTGGTCTACTTTTAGAGGCACAGTTAACACTTTATCATTCATACATATTTTTTTTTATATATATATTTTCTAGTTTCAAGACCAAAGCCACAGGGAAAGAAGCCCTCCCTATCACACACACAGCAGCACGCTTAACCCATAGCATACTTCTGGGTCCAGCTCCTTGCAGTTGCCTCATATTTGCTCCGATCGGTCTTGTACATGTGGGCGATCTCAGGAACCAAGGGATCATCGGGATTTGGGTCCGTCAACAAGGAACAAATTGAAAGCAACACCTGAAAATTCAAGCAATCAGTTTCTCTCGCACAGGCACAAGTCAATACTCGTTTTGAAACAATTCTTCTGTTGAATCTATTAATTGAACTGCAAAACTACTTCTTATCTGTTCACAGAAAGACACATATTATAAATGGGTGCGTGCACGCGCGCATGTTTATATGGTCCCTACAGAAACATATTAGTGCTACACATGGTTAGATGGGTTTTGAGGATAGGAATTGCGTCAAACAGAAATTGAATACCACAAATTCATAATTTCAAAGCATGATGAGAAAACAAAAACCTAAGTCGAGGTAAAGTTCGGTGGTGGGGCAAAGTTACGAAATTGAACTCAACTCAATTCCAGGTTAGCTCTGTAAAGTTCGGTGGTGGGGCAAAGTTATGAAATTGAACCCAACTCGATTCCAGGTTAGCTCAAAAAATATTCATATTGTTGTGCACAAAATCAACTTTCAGAAAGCAAACTCCAAAATCATATCCAAGTCTCAGCTAAATGATCCAAGGGTCAGAACCCATTGAAATTCAGTGGGTCTCACCTTCCAGTGAAATCTGACCTTTAGATCAGGGAGGTAAGGTCCTCACTGTGAGGTCCTTAGGTTTTCTCCATATTCAGAAAAGAGAAGGATAACGGCAAAGCCTGTAGAGAAATTTAAAGATTAATAACCTTGGATATGGTGAGTGCGGGGCTCCACTGCTCTTTCAAAATATCGAGGCAAATGCTACCATTGCTGTTGATGTTGGGGTGAAAAACCTTTGTTCTGAAAGCAACCTGTGTAAACATCAAACATAAAAGCAAAACAGGATTAAACAAAAAACCATGTTGTAGAATTGGCAATACTCTCAAGCATTACATAAGAACACTGTAATGGATGCAAAGTATTTATAATGACAGATAGCAGTAAGTGAACTGCTGCAATGAAGTGACAGTAATTGACAGAAAAAACTATTGATTATTATTAGCAGAAAGAAAGACATAACCACTGAGCGGCAGATATAACGCCAGTTAATAGACCTGTTCCCGGGAGCCAGGTCCCACATGGCCAGGCCTGACCTGAAAGATATAAGATAGACTTGGGCATCCCATTTTAGGTCCGCCTTAACATAAATTCATATACCACTAATTTACAATTTTATATTTCATATATATTTTTTAATATCTTATGAATAAAAATAAAAAAGGACTTAAAATTACAAATGAGTGAATCATTTCAGACTTGGCTTGAAGGTTTTCTTAAGTTGGTCTGATCGACCATTGAACAACTCAAATGATGAGTAATCTCCTTTGGCGCTCAAATTCGTAGACAAACTCACTACATAGTCATCCATACAAAGCGAGTGGACTGCATTAACTTGATGTTCTCTTTGACTGCATCCTATCAAAACATATCCTCATGCCCAATAGTAGATCCATTTTAGAAACCTCAACTCCAAACACTGTTTCTCTTCTTGGGTATTCCTTTACCCAAAATTGAACTCACAGCAATCCTATCATGGGCTGAAGCAAACATGTTCTTTAAAAGGACTTTCTAGCCATCTCTTTCCGGATAAAACTGAATGCTGTTACCTTGATTTCGAGCATTGTTCTTCTTCATCTGATGCAGAAATCCTTTACCAGAAATTAAAGTCATTGTCTCACCAGGGAGCTGAAGCAAATGTAATGCTCTTAAAAGATTTTCTAACCATGTCTTTCATTAGAAAGATATATATATATTTTTGGCACGAGGTCGAATGCCGTTTCCTCAACCTTGAATATCTTCACAGTACAGAGCTGGCTCAAAGTCCAAAATCATTGGCACCATCAGAAGCACACTAGTAAACATAATGGATGTCAGAACACCAAACTAAACCAACGAATTCAAGTTGGTAACCATCTCATCTTTGTAGAAGACATAAGCTTTTCACACCAGAGTACATCATGGATTTCCATAAATGAACCCTTTAAATACTGATGATATTGACGGCAGCAAGACCTCAGAATACTCTGAAGTGAAGTACCTACCTATGTAAAAGCTAATATGGGAAAAGGCAAGAGGAACAACAATAATAATTGTAAAAAAAGCAATTAAAACTAGAATCTCTTCCAAGGTAGGATGAAAGAACGACTCTTCCATGAATATATACTACCACCATGCTGACTACATAACTAAAATCAGCTAAATACCTTAGGTGGTTTAAATGGATAGTCTGGAGGAAAATGAATTGTGACTAGAAACACTCCACCAGCATACGGACTATCAGGGGGACCCATAATTGTTGCTTGCCAATGGAACATGTCTTCAGCAACAGGGCCTAAATTTGCAAATAAACCAAAGTGGAAAATCAGATATGCAAAATTGTTGCAATAGACCTAAAACATATTCCAAAGGGATGCAGATCATAGTATAAATTTCATATATAATAGATAACTACATATTCAAACTTGCAACGTATAAAAAAAAATAATTATCAACTCTTAAAATTTTCAAGGAAAGGAGAGGCATAACTCCCAGAGACACTCCCCATTTAGTTTACCAGGAGCTTCTTTCAAACTATAAATTCTGTGAGGTCAGTCCCATCTGTTAGCTGTAGATAACATGAAGCTTTATTTACCAATTCAAACTATAAAATAATGCTAATCCCACAAGAGAAATCATCCATACAACTTAAAGAAAACAAGACTAATATTTAGTAGTTAAACAATGGCTCACTTTCAATGAGTCAATATCTGGCTCCAATGTCTTTTAGAATGTCAGCAATCTAATACGTTGAGTACCACTAAGTTCAGTGAATTAATGTGGATGCAGATGGCTAGAGAAGATCCAGAAAGGACTGAAGTTAATACAAAAGAAATACTTGAGGAGAAAAATTAAATAATGCTATAAGAGCAGTGCAGAATAATGGAAGAGGTTGAGACTTGAGACTGGTGAATTATAAAATAACAGCATATGATTCCCGTCGCCCAGCAGACCATGACAACAACAAAATAAAGTATAAGCAAAATATACAGTATGGCGAGGCACCTCATTTAATAATCAGAGTGGTGAAATCACAAAAACACACGGCTTTTTCCATTTCAATTTGCTCTTCCAATAATCCTCACTCGCTAATTGAAAGTATCCTATCATTTCACTTACAGATCAAATAGCTAAAGCTAGAATTCCATTCGTTACACTCTTGCAACAAGTCAAGCACGCAAAAAAATAAAATCAAAAGCTAACATTAATCCAGACATAAAATAATTATAAAAAAAAGAAAAAAAAATTGAGCCAAAACAACAAAAAATAAACCTTAAGATCGACCGCAAAAAAAAAGAGAGTAAAAAGGGGAAAAAAGCAGGATGGAAGCTAGCAGATCTCCATTATGAAGGTGAAACAACCTGCGCTGCAAGAGGTAGGAGGATCCTTCTGGAGATCCTTGAGCTCCTTCAAGATCCGCTTCGACGCCATCCCAAAGAAAACAGAAGATAAAAAATCCCTAGCAAATTCACAAACCCTAGATCGTCTCAGATATAGAAATTGAAAGCAAAATTCAGAAATTCATACATAAACAGACAAGAAGGGAGAGGAAGAAAGGGTTAGTACCTGAGAGAGATCCTCCAGTCCTTGTTATTATTATAATCTGAAGCCGAGAAATTACAATAAAGAGGAATTTGAGTTTTTATATAGTCAGGAGTGGGCATCACTCTACTCTTTGCTTATCGCTGGTTCTTCTATTGTGGTGTGTGGACCCCATTCCCTTGATGCTTCTGCCTCTTATTTCTTTTATTTTTATTTTTAATATTATTATTATTATTATAATTATTATAAGTGACGAATATTGATATGTATGATATATCGTACATTTTATCTGAATTTAAATTTAGTATAAAAATTTAAAAATAATTGAAATTCTTAATTTATAAAAATATATTAGTAATCAATTAAATTATTCTTTTTAATTTCAAATACTATATTTAATTTTTATAAAATATTATATTAAATAAATAAATAAAAATAAAATTATAAATTTTTTTGTTAAATATTCTTTTAAATTTGAAAATAGAATAAATTTTTTTAAACGGGACACTTAAAAAAGCCAAAAAATATTATATTATTATACTAAAATTATGTTTATTTTCATTATGCTGTTAATGTTATGCGTTATTTTTTAATTAATAAAAGGAGTGTAATAATGCAAACACATAAAATGATATGATTGTATTAATACATTTTTTACTCATTAATTTATCTAATATTTCAATATAATTTCATTATTTTTTCATTTTTTTTTATTTTTTTAACTCTATATTTGAATTGTTTTATCTTATTATTTCATAATCTATTATTATATACTATATCATATTATAATGTATTGTCTTATAAGTAAAATATTTGAATTTGCTGTTTTGTTTGCAATGTGATATAATGTTATTTTATAACATTTTTATTCTTTAAATGAGAGATAATTTACTTAAATATCTCTAAAAAAATAGTGAGGATAAAAAAACTAGATATTATACTGAAATATTAAATAATTAATAAGGGTGGCATAAAAAAAATGATAACAAAGTAAATGCATCAAATTTATATTTTTGCATTCATTTATTAGCTATAAAACAATGTATAGCATCATAAAACAATTATATCAATGCAATAATGAAAATAAACAGTATTTTCAGTACAATAATACAATATAATATAGTAAATAATAATAGCTCAAAGAAAATATAAAAATATTTAAATAAATTAATTTTAAGAGTAACACATTACATAGTAAATAAAATCGTCTATCTGAATATTATATCTACATAATGATGCATTATAATACATTATAATATTTAAGAATATATTATGAATGAACAAAAAAATCTAAAGGTTAATGAAAGATTTTTTTGTAATATTTTTATTAGACATATTGTTTCTTATATTTAATGAATAGTTCTATTTATTATATTTGTTCAAAATGAAATAAGATTTTTTTCTTACATTTGCAAAGTATTTATATTTATTTATTTACTAATAAATAAATATAAAACTTCAATTTTTATGAAATACGGATTCCTTTTTATATTCGAAGTCATCTCTAATTATTTTTGTTTAATTATTAAACATTCTTACTAAATATCATACCGTCTTTAATTTAGATCGATGTGTAAAATTAATTGATATCATATATAAAAATTATAAAAAACATGATATAAAAAATAAATTTTAAAAAGTAAGATAAAATAATAAGATTTTCTCTTTCTTAATTCTATATCTCGAGTTTAAATTATAGATATGAAACATTTTAAATATTTAAATAATTAAAAGAAGACACTTTATCATTTCACGAGACTACCAATATAAATTCAAATTAATCGAATTAATGAATTTTAAATACTAAATAATATTTTAAAAAAATAATTTACAGAAAAACTGAGAGAGAAAAGTAAATTTGTTCATGAGAATAGAGAAAAGTAAATCTGATAGACATTGATGAAAAAAAAAAATAAAGCAGACTGCTCTCAAAAAATTAATAGATTTGTAACAAATGGCTAGATCTTTCCGATTTCTGCTGAACTCATGACTCTTTCCCGATTGCTGGAGGTGGTGGTGTGGAGCTTCCAGACCGGTTATCTGAGGATAGCTGATTGTAAGCGTCGAGTCTTCGAACATTTTCGATCATTTTCACAACCTCTGCCATTTTAGGTCTTTGATCTAGCATTCTTGCTACACAGGACAATGCTATCTGCAACATTTCCACCATTTCTTCCTCTATATTCGGATACCGCATCAGCTCCACATCAAACACTTCAGCTGTCCATTCCTCTCGAACCACCGAATGAACCCACCTCACCAAGTGAATAATTTCATCGCCATTCGTCGTATGAATCGGGGACTTGCCGGTTAGAAGCTCCAATAATACCACGCCAAAGCTGTAGACATCCGAAGGCTGTGTTGCTTTCCGGGTATCTGCCACTTCTGGTGCTCGATAACCAGCAGCACGAGAAATAGGAGGGGCTAGCGAGCTCATTATAGTTGATAAACCAATGTCAGATACGCAGCCATACTGTTGAGAGTTCAGAAAGATGTTCGAGGATCTGATGTTCCCATGGACAAATTTCCCACCATTCTCTACATGGATACGAGCAATTCCTCTTGCTGCTCCTGTTGCAATTCTCATTCTGGAATCCCAATCTAGGGAGATCCGATCGCCTCTTTTACCTGCAAAGTTAAAGATGGATCAGGGATGCTATGGCCTACGTGGGGTTCGACTAGGCAACTACCACACCATTAAACAACAATAGATCAAATATCATGAATTTCAAGGAAAATGAGAATGCTGCATACGGTAATGCACAAAAAACGAGCGGTAAACAGATGGCCCAGAAACATTAATGCATACGATTCAATTGCAAGACTATTTTTCTATCTTTTAACCAGCTCAACTTCTCAGGTTATCAACATCCAAGCCTACAACAACAAATCAGTAGAATGCGTTTCAACTATTGATTGTCAGAACCCAAAAGGAAAATTGCGATCGTTAGCATTATTAAAAATTTGATGGCGACAAATCCCAATTAAGCAGAGAACCATACCATGTAAAATCGAAGAAACACTTCCCTGACTGTAATAGTCATACACCATTAGCCTTTCATCTTTGGAATAATAGTAAGCCTTCAGCTCGACTACATTCTCATGTCTGATACTTCCAACAAGCTCCATCTGCTGTTCGAAGTCTCGCTTGCCGACACTGACTTCCTTCAACCTCTTCACCACCACTGTGGTTGCATCCTCAAGTGTTGCTTTATAAGCTATACCAAATGTACCTTTCCCCAACACCTCAGCAGAAGCTCTCAGTAAATCTTCCAAATCGAAAGCATAGTGACATCCCTCAAAGAAAGTCAATCGATTATTATCATCCTGAGTCCTTGACACCATTTTCTCTGGTGACATTTTTCCCTTTTGAAAGTTGCCTGAGAACTCATCCTTGCTCTTCCTTCTTGAGCAACAAACAATTATCAAGAAAACAAATGCTACAAGCCCCACAACACAAGCAGCAATTATAATCCCTAACACTGCTATTTCACCAAGCCCCCCACCATTCTTCTTCGCTTCTGGATTAGGCCCAGTGCTAGGAGCTAAAACAGGCGAAGCATTAGGAGCAGAACTTTGAAATGTAATATAGTTACCATAAAACACAGAATTAGGGAATCTTCTAAGTGACTTAGGTATGCTACCAGAAAGATTGTTGTTAGTCAAGTTTATCTGTTGCAAATTGGGCAAGTTAAGCTCAGGGATCTCACCAGAAAGTGAATTGTTTGCAAGATTCAAAGAAGTAAGACGAGTCAAATTCGAAATCGAAAGAGGAATGCTCCCATTAAATCTATTGTTGGACAGATCAACAATAGTAAGATTATACCAAAAAGAGAAATCAGCTGGTAGTGAACCAGATAAGTTGTTATATTGAAGATAAAGGAAAGATAAGTTCTTGAGACTAGAAAAATCACTAGGAAACGACCCACTAATGAGATTAGATCTAAGGCTCAAAGTCTGCAGAGCGGAAAGGCGACTGAGAGTATTTGGAGGAATAGGGCCTTGAAATCCAACACCAGGCAATCTCACAGCTATCACACGAGACCCGTCTTCGCTGCAGGTAACTCCAGTCCAGTTGTTGCAGACTGGAGAGCTCTGGTTCCAGTTCAATGAGCGTGCGTGTGGCAACTTGCTAACAAAATCAAGCAAAGCTTGCTTATCCTCTACTGGGTCTGCATTTACAAGAAATAAAGCCAAACCCAAAAACAATATCGAAGAGAAAATGTGCCTAGCTTCCATTGAAGCTAAAAACTCTAAGCCAAAAACGAGCTGTTTCCGTGGAGTTTTTCGTTTTTTCCCTTCCCCTGCAAGATGGTATATGGTTTTAGGCCGAGATAAGGGGGAAAAAAACAACAAGAAGTTTAAAAGATTAACAAGAAAAGGTACAATTTTTATTTAAAAATTGAAACAGAGAATGTGAGAAAATGAGAGAAAACAGCAAAAGCCAGATTCCAAGATGATTGTCGAAGAAAGAAGAGACGACTCTGGTTGATTTTAAAGCATTAAAGATTGAGCCTTTACAGACTTTGAAGAGTGTGGTTACAGTCAAAAAGTGAGCTTAGTAGCTTACAATTTCAAATTCTTGTTGAAAGCAAAATCCCAGCTCCTCTTTTTGTTCTTTGCTTTAAGTTTTTTTTTTTTTTGCTCGATTGATGATTCCCCAAGCAGAATAAGCTTTTTACCTACTTTTGCAGTATGATCTCCAAGAAATAAGTCCAAAACCCACTTAGCTACAGATCCAATAACGCAAAAATAAAATAAAAATAACAATTAATCACGCATTGTTAACATAAATTAGAGTTAAAAGAACGTACAGGTTATGATTTCTTTGAATAGAAACTGCTGGCTATTGGCTAAAATAACACGACCATGAGATGAACTCAACAGTTAAAAAGAGCATTTTTTTTTTACCTCCGTAAAGGACGCACAGGTTATGATTTCTCTGGCTAATTACTGTTATTGTAAATATAACCAACGGCTATATTTTATGTTAAATGGAGAAAGAGATGGACGCGTCGGTTATTAGGGGGGCCGGCCGGCGCTGTGGAGGAAATGGTAACGGCGAATCGGAAACCATCTGTGTTATAGTTAGTGAGTGGGGAGTGGTGGGCGGGATTTGGTGGAGAGAGGATTGATGACGTGGCAGCAGAGTATGGCTGAGATGTGGGGCCTGTCATCAATTAGGTGAACTGTATCGAAAAGTATGTCGTAGGACTCTGCTGTGTCGTTTTGCCTTTGGAGAGAGGAGGTTGGTGGGGTTGAAAGTGGGACCCACTTAATGTAGTGCCGATAAGCAATGATGAGCGTCGACCTAGAGACTTTATAATAATAGGGTTGATTTGGCCGTTGGATTGAATTGGGTAAAGTAAAATTTGTCTCCGGTACGTGTCACATCTTTTGATGGTAAGTTGGTAACTACTCATTGGCTTTTGTTGGCGGGATAAACTTTGATATATATATTTAAACGTAAATAAAATGGAATAAAAAAATATTCATGATTTTTTCTTTTGTATCCATTCCACGAATTTATCTAAAATAAATAATTATGTAAAAAAAGCTCATATTCTTAAATAATTAATTAAAAAATTAATTTTAAACCTATAATTTATCAAATTGTAGATTTGGTTCCTTGCAGTAAATACAGAAAAATAGGAAGAAGTTTGTAAAGGCAATTTTGAAAAAAAGAGAGTTTATATATCAATAAGAAAGGAAAAGTTTATAAAGGTAAAGAGAATCTTCTCTAGCCTTTGCCTTTCACCTTCTATATTCAAAATTGGAAAAGAATTAAATATCTGATTTAAAAATCTAAATTTAAATTGTTTACTTGATTATATATAAATATTTGAGTTATTTAGTGCGTACCATTATCGATCATTGGATCGCATCTAAATTATTTATATAATGCCATATAAATTTTTTTTCTTTTTTATTGGTAGTACCGAAAAATATAACTTAATTATAAAATCTTTTAATATATGAAAACTAATTCTAGTTTTAAAAAATATAAGGATTTGCTCTACTAAAGCTCGTAAAAAATCAAACTGAATCAAAGTCTATTAGAAAACATAATAAACTGAATTTTTTTCAATCAGTTCAATAAAATCGTTCTTATAATTTGTATGTTTTACTTTTTACAATTTATATTTATTATATATATTATAATTAAATATCAAAATCACATTGTACTAAATTTCAATTCGTTTAATTCTTTCAATTTTTATTTTATAAAATACGAATTGAAATTATCTAATCAAATTCTATTTCAAGAATTGAGTTAATTAAATTAAAAACCGAACAAACCAAATCCAATACTTTGCAATTTCCATCCTTGAAATGTCCTTAAGAACTGATGTAATTGTAAACTGATACACTAGTTTTTGATAAAAAGCATTTCGTGCAACAGCGCACAGCCGGAGTGCGAGTCTCAATCTTGGCCCGACCACCATACAAGTATGGGGTTTATGGCCCTTAAATCATGGCCAGTCTGTGTCTACTCAATGTTGGTTGAATCTTCAAACTTCAAAGCTTTAGAGAACTAATTGACAATTTTGGTCCCAAGTCCCATCCATGTGATTAAAAATCGGATCCAATGTTGAACCCAAATACCCAATTGATGACCAAATTGCATTTGGGTCCTTTTCCCCTATAGAGATATCTACATATCTCCTTGCTGGTTGGGGATGAAGATATGCTTTTGGCTGCATTCTTTTTGCAGTGCCGACATTAAAGGTCGAATGACAAGTGGGGGCAACTTGGGCTATTTCCATCATTTGATGGAATTTTGGCTTCACCTGTTAGTGTTTCGGCTTTGTGCCCACCCATGGGGACATCATTTTGGTGAATCATCCATTTAATTTGACATTGGTTATTCTATATGAGCCATGAAGAAAAAAAAATAGATGATTTAGCTTGGGTATTCATTCAGTTCGTAAATTTTAAAATTTAGATATTTTTTATCAAATAAAGTTGATTCATTTGAATTTGCATAAAAATGTTTTTTTTAAATTTTGAGTTTGAGATTTGCATATAAATTACAAACTTTGCTAAATCTAGCTTAAATTTATGTTTTTATATTTTTATTAATTGTATAATAAATAAAATTTCACAGAATTAGATATTGATATGTAAGTGTAGTGAAGAGAAGCACCAACAAATCAGAGTGGCGCAGCGGAAGCGTGGTGGGCCCATAACCCACAGGTCCCAGGATCGAAACCTGGCTCTGATATGGAGTGGCTTCCGAGTTTGTTTTTCTGTCTTTTTATTCATTTTCCTTCTACACTCCCCAAATAAGTAATTGCATGGTTGCAACGCAGAATTTTCAAGGGCAAAAACCAAATTCATAAATTTATTCATTTGATCGTCTTTTTTTATAACAGCATTTATTTTTTTTAAAAAACAAAAAGTTAAAAAAGCAAAGCAAATATAATAATTAAATAACAAATTTATAAATATTTACAATTTTGATGGGAAAATGATATTCTGGTACACCAATTACTAATGCCACAATGGAGAAAACACTAAAACAAATTGTCTCCATGAGACTAATAGATCATATAATCATAATTAAAATATTAATCAACATCCAATAAGTTAATTATGATTTTTGTTAGGAAATAATATTTTTTTTCTTTTTTAATAAAATTAAAATTGATCTAACAGGAAGGAACAACAGAGAGTTGTAATCTGCCAGTCCATTCCTCACCAGGCTTCAATGTAATGGGTTTCTCAATGGCAGCCCCATCAACACAAAGCATTTGTTTGTACTCTTCATCTCCAAAATCTACCATTGCCTTTGATTTCTTCTCCCATGGATTCCACACCACTGTATATATTTATTTATTTTTACCATTTTTGATCACCAAAACAAAAATAAACTCTCTTTTTTAATTTTAAAACTTACCCACATCAGGAAGTCCTTCTTTTCTGATGAGAAATGTTCTTTTTCTTTCATGATCGAATATAGCAACGTCGGATGAACTAAGATAAACTCGATCCACCTACAATTTTTTTAAACCATTTAGAATTTAAGCTCAATAATATGTTATTAAGTAAAGAATTTATTATTATTTTAATTATTTAATTACCTCAGATTCAAGTGTTAAGGTGTCTCCTTGTTCCGTAAAACGTTCTTTTTCACGTAAATTGTCGAGATAGTCAAGCGTCTCCAAGCCCTCGACTCTTACTTCACTATTACCAGAAGCCAAACAACATTTTTATTTTAGTATGATACAAAAAGATTCATATAATAATTTAATAAACATATTGAAAATTGATATTAACTCACTACCATACCTTATATCAGATATGGAGAAATATGTATGATAAGCAATGGAGAAAGTGAATGGCTTGCCATTAATATTTCTAATACGCGATAATAAAGTTATATTTCCGTTCGGTGATAAAGAGACTCTGAGCCTAAATTCAAAGCTGGAAAAAAAAAGGATAGATTAATCACCATTTTATAAGATAAATTACCTCAAAAAAACAAGATCAACGTCAATAATTATATTTTTAAGAAAATAATAAAAGATTAATATATGATACCTATGTGGCCAGATCTTGAGATCTTCGTCAGATGGTTTGAGAAGCAAGTCAACGTAGGTTTTCCCACTGGAAGAAGCATTAGGAGGCAATGGTGGAGGATTGTCATCGATCACCCACGTCTTCTTCCTGGCAAATCCATGTTGCTCTAACGCCCCACGATTTCCAAACTTTTAACACCATATATATATAAAAGAAACTATATTAGCCGTCGATTTTTTTTATATATATTAATTTAATTTCACTTAATTATAAGCATGTAATTAATTGTAAAAATTTTATTTTTATTTTTTTTAATAAACATGCAAACCTGAGGAAAGCATATAGGGATTCCTCCTCGGACCGGATGTGGAGGCTTGAAGATTGCCTATGGCAGATAAACAGAAAATCACAAATCAGAAAAAGCTCAAAGAATTTATTCATTTATATTTGCATATATTTTAATTTACTATTGGTTAAGTTTATTAGTAAAATTTAAGGAAGAAAATTCCACATAGTATGCTACTAAATCATATACAAGAAACGAGCTCGTAAATTATTTTTTTCATGAGTAGGTATGGTTGTTCATGGTATAGTATAGTATGGGTAATATACCATGTTTGAAGGATTTTTATGATGTATCACACTTCTTAACCATCATATTATACTTTTTTTTTAAATAATTATTTTTTAATTTATTTAATAGTTAAAAAGTAAGGTGTACAGTAAATTTAGTCCATATTTAAAAAGATTTTCATAAAACTTTTATGATATGGTATGGGACGATATGGTACGGTACAATACGGTGAAAGATGGTTTAAAAACTCCCATTAACTCTTGAAATTGAATGACACCATGATTTAATAAAATTATATCTTAAAAATACCCCTAATCAAATATTAATATTCTAATTATACCCTTTTATAATATTTTTATCTCTTCTTCGAAAGAAAATATCAAATTAAATAAAAATAAATTATTTAACTATATAATATCAAACCGTCTTTCGAAATAAGATAATTATAATTAAGATATCAGAATATTAAAATCTCGAGTTCAAGTACTAAACTTACCGAACATAAAAAAAGACGAAAATTCAAGAAATGATCAAGAAAACTAATTATCTTACCTTGCTGCTGGTGAAGAGCAATTCTTCTCCTTGGTTATTCTTCCATGAGAGAACCTGTCCTCCATACAAGCTAACCTGTATGAACATCAAACAAGCACATAGCTGCGAATTTACTCCCCCGAAAATCAAAGAACAGCAGAAAAACCAAAAAGAATAAGAAAGATTTTTTTTTTTTCCATTTCTGACCTTAACAGAAGCCCCTCGAGCATTACGAAGCAAAACCTGATCAATTCCATTTCTGTCTTTTGCAATTTCAACTGCTACTTTCTGATCAGTGGCCGTCTCAGAATTACTCATAGTGAAAACAAATAATATCAAAGATTCAATAACATACCCACAAAGCTCTCTCTTATCTTAAAAAACCCCCAAAAGAATCTGATTTTTTCTTTTTCCTTTGAGCAGATTTCTCGTGACAAACCTTAACTTTCCCGTGAATGGAAAACCAGAATTCAACTACCTTAATAATAACTTACTTGTCCGGTTGGTTTCCCTCTGCAAGACTCTGGACATAAAATTGGAGACCGAAAATACAAATTTGGTGTCTATTTAATCAAAATTCGATAAGAAAAAGGATTACCCAGATGACAAAATTGTCTTAAAGAGGTTCAAAGTTGAGATTTATGATTGGAAAGTAAGATTCAAGATTGGATCACAAATTAAAAAAAAAAAAAAAGGACAGAAAGAAAGAAGATTTATCCAGGATTTGGTACCAGACTTTGTTTTGCTAATAAAGAAATGTTGAAAGGTGTCGCATATTGAAGATAACCGAAAAAAAAAAAGGGGAAAAAATTATAATCATGGAGAAGATGACTGACTGGTTGAAAATAATAAATAATATCCTACTTGCGAACTTGAACAAATTAGAAAGGAAGACACAAGTATTTGTACAGAAATTGTGAGCTCCAGTAATAAAACATGCGACCTCGGGTTACCTGAATTAACGGTTAACTACCCTTTGAAATGTTTCGTAGAGTTTTCAAAGTTGGGAAATTTTCATAAATTAAATTTTTAGGTATTAATAATTTTCAAAATGTTATATATGTTTTATCATAAGGTTTAATTTAATTTTATTTTATTTGATAATTAGTTTGAGATCTAATAAGATACTCGTATAAAAAAATCATTATATTTTATTATTTGACTGGTTTTATTTTTCCAAATTTTGATTCAATTTCGGATATATATTTTATACAAATAGTATTTGTGTAACAAACTAATTTTGAATTGCTCAAATTTGTTCTCCTGTTAAAGTCAATTTTGTAGTTATTGTTCTTACAGATCTCTTTCATAGTGTAAATGGTGTAATTCATCTATGAGACTCTAATCTTAGAATGCATAAATTTATATTTCCCTTTCGTTTACTTGGCAAATTTCTTTGCCCTTCTTCTTTTTTTTTTTTTCAAATAAAAAAATGAAAAAATTGCAATCCTAAGAAGTCAAAATGTGCATAACGTGTTATTTGAAAAAAAAAAATGCATGATACGTCTAAGTATTTGGAATAAATAAAATAATCAATTATTATGATCAACCCAAAAAAATCCACATTAAAAATATGAGTCCGAAATACACAAATATTTAGTAAGGACCCTACAAAATGGAGACTTTCTGGCTTAGACTCATGAAATTCATGTCCACGAGTCTAAAAGTTGGACATGATCTATCCGGTACAACTAAATTTCTTCTTCGTTTTTTTTTTTAAACAAAAACACATTTAATAAAAAAGTTAAATATTATTTTAATTTGATCGGTATAAGTATTATTAATACTATGAGATCTCAAATTCGAATATAACATAAATTTTATATGGTACTAGAATACTAATCCTTATATGAGTTGTGTAGTTAGACCAAATACGGGAATAGCAAAAGCGAATTCAAAACGATCGAACGGCTTGCAAACTTTAACAATCATTTTGTAAAGAAAGAAAGAAGATGTGGCATTACATAAAGTCAAAATTTTCCACGAAAGAATTCGATGAGTTATCTTTTCCAACCAAAAAGTGTTGGAAAAATGTATATAGTCCAAACGAACAGAAATATAATTGGAGAAAGCATTTGAAAGTGTTGTCATATTCAGCCATAGATGCAATGCAATTCTCCACTATGCATGAGTCACGGCTCATGACTCATGAGTTTTGTGCTACTCTGCCTTCAAGTTACCCTTATGACTTGAATTTTTTTTTTTTTTGAATGCACTTTTGGCCTACCATTTTCCCATACAATACACTAGAACACTTCAGACCCCAGATTAGATTTCCACCACAGTTTCATTCACAATCTAAAGCAGAATCTGCGGTAGTTACTCATGTTGGGGTTATGACTTATGACTCCCAACCCCCCCCCCTCCCCCCCAAGTGGCAATTTTTTACCTTAACTAGAATTCAGCAATCGATATTTCAATGGACAGAACACATTTTTGGACCCTTCACGAATAAGGGGTTTTTTTTTTTTCCTAACTCTCGTATTCAAGAATCAATACAGTTATTTTAATGCAACATTGATTAAGAAAAATAATATCATTACTTTGACTCACTTAAGGTTCTTGAATTATCACTTTTGTCTATTAAGTTCAATTTTGAACCCAATATACGCTAAGATGCTAGTTTAAAGACTTCCCATAGAACACAGTGAAAGTTAAGGCTAGTCTTCAGGTAACCAAATTGATATGGCAGATGAGACCTGTAACCTGTTAGAAGCAAAGCGAAACAGCTTCCCTTCCAGTGAAACAAAAAATTCAACCTTTTCTGAAGTAATGACAGAGCTTTGGACAGGGAATTGGAACTGCTGTTCACTACTACTCTTCTTATTCTTTCAGCTAATCAGTTTGCCTAGTCCATGTCTGCTTCTGTTTCTATATGCAGCCTATCAGAATTCAGATATTCTATTCATATGGTTAACGGTCATGAATAAAATAAAATAAAAACTTAAATTTGCTTTCGTTTCAGTTTCCCCTGCAATATCAAATCCCAAGTTAGAACCAAATGAATTGTTATAGATGTGGAATAAAATAAGCAGGAAAAAGATTACGAATTCATATCTCCTTTTGCTCTATTCTCAGATGCATTGAACTCTATTCCCAGAATACATATGTGTGAAGAATACAATATTCCAAAACAAAAGAATCTGAGTTTCGTCAACTGTTTTGCCGAATGGTCAATAAAATCTACGAATGGACTTAGAATGCACAGGTGCAGTAGGTTGCCAGCTAGAGAATTCTTCTATGGTTTTACAAAATCTTCTTCAGCATGAAGCATGTTGCTCGCATCAAAAAGCATTGTATGTATCCTGCTTGGCTTTTTAGAGGCTCAGGTTAATACAAAACTGCTTAATCCACCCCATTACACTTTGAGGCACCAGAATTTAATGCATAGCTATTTATCTGTATGAATTTTCCGTTTGTAAATCAACAAGCATTAGATATAATGCATGAAAAACACTCCCTTACTATGTTGCTGGTTGAAATGGCCAGTGTATCTAAACTTGATATTCGGTTCTTGAGGCGAGTCTAATCACACACCTGTACATATTGCTGCCAAACCATAGGAAAGAATTTACCAAAAAGTTAAGTATGGTCTATACTAATCAATAATAAGCAACAATGGTCCTACAATAAAGAAACAATTATTAATTCATATAAGCCTTCAAATTGGCTACCCCACCTCAGTTACTAAAGAGCTACATAGCATCACCAGACACCTAAGAAGTTTGAATTTTTATATTACTTGTTTCTTATGCATTTAAAAGTTCATATGATATCTAGTACCAATAAATTAATTGTCCAGGCTGAGGGGGAAAAGTGGCCACATAAGGCCTGGAACACCACCATAGACACATCATCCGTTACTCTCTGCAAATAAAGGAAAAATTTTATATCCTCATGCCTGCTTCATCTTCGTTTTGACTTCAAGCAGTTGCTCGAAACTGCTCCATTCGGTTGCAGATTCATATACAAAATGATATCTGCTGATGATGAGACCAATTTAACACTAAACCTAGCCCCTTTTCACCTTTTCCACACACGTCACGTTGAGGGGTATATCCAGAATTTTGAATCAAAGGGATCAAAATTTAATATGATTAGTAAAAAAGGAAAATTTTCTATGCTTTTTTGAGTCAACATATAAAAATGTCACTGAAATTTAATAAGGTTTGGAAAAATATTATGCAGTAATTTTTATTGAGTTTAGCAGCGTCAATCAAAAGATTATAGTGGATTCAACTGTAAAAAAAAATTAACTCACGGGATGATTTTCCTTTTTCTTTTTTTACTTTATCTATGTTAGTGGGGACATGGCTATGCCCCTGGTCACACTGAGTGCATCATTACCCATACAATACTCTTTCTAGCCTACCCTTTTGCAAGTTGCTGGTGTTGTTTGTGCGTGCTGAGAAAGATACCTGTTGACCACGAGGAGCAGCAAAATTTCACTTCGTTAATGTGATTTACATCAAGCCCAATGAACCATGATCCAGTACTGACATCATCATGGGCATATGTTCGAAGAATAGACCTAAAAAATTTACAATTGGTCAAGTTATTGAAACAGTATGCCTGAGGACCATATATGATAAAAAAAAGAAAAAGCTACCTATTAATTGAAATAAACTGAGCCAAAGCTTGTGAAACAGCATAAATTTGACCTGAGGCATGTTGGAAGTATCTGCAACACATGAGAAATCAAGACAACAGATTTTAATGTGAAGCTATAGAGAAATGGCATTTCATCAGGAGTACATTGCTTAGTTCTTAAATACTAAGCATCAACTGTTGCAGGAAGAAGCTGTAAAAAAGAAAATCTAAAGCATGTGACCATTTTTTTTTCGTACAATCCATTCATGAATCACTAAAACAATTTAAAACTACAATAAGATGCCTTTGAGTGAGGACAAACCCTCTACTGCAGTATAAATGATATGAAATTTATGAAAGCATGAAAGAATAAGGGATTGACAGTATTGGCCTTTCCCTTGAAACCAGAAGAAATTTG
>CANXYI010202956.1:0-10325 GCA_948208565.1 Hura crepitans
TGAATAGTACTTTTATAGGAATGTAAAGTGATCTAGAGGGTTGGGATATACTAACACTACTAAATGATATTATTAATTATAAAGTAATTTTAGGTAAAATTTCGAGCGAAAATGCATTTATTAAAATGGTTAAAAGTGTGGTTAAAGTTTTCACTATGATGTCTCGTGAATAGTGCCATAATTGAAGCTAAACCATCAAAATTTTTATTTTTGATCAAAAAAACTTGATACTCAAAAATTCTAACTAGTCTAATGGAACTGGAATCGGAATTTTTTGAGATCTAAAAGTATTTTTTTCAAAAATCGCATAATATTCGAAGTTATAATTTTTTTTATTTTCTTGGAATTTTGAGCTAAAATATTAAGGTCATCTGGGACCTAGTATTTGAGATTTTTGGGTAAATTTTGAGAGTTTTTAGGCATATGGATTATTTTTTGTGAATTTTTGAATGAAAAAAGGGAAAATGATGATTTTTTTATTTAGTTTAAAAGTCAACATTCACCTATTCTTGTCACTTTTCTCCATCTTTTTCCTCATGAGGCTGATAGCTATAGCTACAATTTGCCTCCATTTTTCTTTCTTTCATCTAAGATTAAACCCATTTTCTCTGATTTTACATCGAAAAATAAACCTCTACTGCCCTAAAACACCGAGTTTGGCATGAATTTCGAGGAAAATCATAGAGATTTGTTAATTAAAGAGGAAAATCATATGAGTTTTTTTTAGCTTTATTTTTTCTAACATGTCTTAGTGATCGATGGTAAATGTGTAAAAGTCAATTTTTAGTTTCAGTTAACAGTTTATTTTATTTAAATTTTTTATATGTATGTAGATAAGTAGAAAAAGAAAGAGAAAGAGAAGGCATAGTTGGGCATCATCAATGTATTTTGCGACCTCGATAAGTTTATTCGAATCAATTTATGTTTTTCACGAGAATTTGTGTGTAAAAAGGTTTGTGCACATGTGTTTATTTAACATGCTACATTATGTAAATTGTGTAATTGGTTATGTAACCATGTTTATGATTGAAAATGGTGCATAATTGCTTAATGTGATGATTGATTTTGATGTGCAACATATAGTGCCGTATGAAACCTAGTATGATGTAAAGATGCACAAAAATGTGAATGGCTTGTATAAATACAAATCATAAGCAAATTACATGATTAAAATGAGATTGACATCAAAATAAAATTGTGTGAAATATGATTTGTTTGAGAAGTGATATGTCACGTGCATTAAGGTTACCTAATTGGTAAATATGTTGACATGAGATAATAGCCTATAATGAGTTTGAATGCATGTAAACATGCTAGAAAAGATAATGTCCCATACAATTAGACAACCTAGATTTGATAAGTTAATCGATCAATTAGGGAGTGATAGCAACTGCTAGGGTACTTTGGTGCCTTTTTAGCAGGAACAGTCATAGTAAGGTTTATAGATGCCACTATACATTGAGCTAGTACAGCATCAATAAGGTCAAAAGTGCTATTGTACATTGAGCAGGTGTAGCTGTAATAAGGTCTATTAGGCCGCTACACATTTATTATAGCTTGCGGGCATAATTATAGCGTTCGAGCATGAGTATGGCCTTCGGGCTTAGATATGCTTTATTATCCAATTATGATCTATTATCTTCTAGGTATGGGCATGTATTGATGTATCTTGAACATGGAGATAAGATTAAAATAATATAAAGATGATTTGTATATAAGCTCCAATCAGCTTAATAAAATGTGTGAAAATGATCAGTATACATTGATATGTCATGAAATCTATGATAACCTATTATTTACATATTGTTTATGCATTAGTGGTATGATTTATATGAGCATAACAATAATGCTAGATATATAGATGCTTAATCTTTTGCATGTTATACATGCTTGTGATCATAATGTTGGAAATGTGCAAATCATGCATGAACATAGTATGACTTATGTGATCCTTCTTATGACATTAATTAAATATGATTCTTGATATTGCATGAATTACATGTGTGCATACATAAGCTAATTCGAATGCACCACTAAAAAATTGCTTAGCATGTGTAGAGATTATATATTTTTACCGAGGATGATAGTGGTTAGTGGAGTCACCACCTGGCCTCTACATCAGGACCTCTAATCTTCTATACCAGAAAGGTTCAAAATTCATATCCTATTTATGCCCTTATAATATGCCTTCTTGTATATTGTAACAGTTATCAATCTCTTTTCAATCAAGCATGCATTTATATTTAAAGTATTTATGTCACCTTTTCATGTAAAGAAAGTAAAGTGCAATATTTAAAGAATACAATAATGTATATTGTACATCCAGAAAGCGAGTTATTGACTAGTTGTTATTTAACCTAACAATTACCTGTAATTCCATAGGAATTAATAGTAATTGCTCAACTCCCATCTCTAGGAGATTGGCCTTTATTAAAATATATTCTTCATGTGACTTTTGATTAAGAAAATATGAATCCATCTTGTCAAGGAAAACACCATTTAATTACGTATAAAATCATTTGATGTGAAAGTTAGGTTTTAGCATGTAAAACAAGTTATTTACTAGCAAGTACAACCCTAAAATAAATAATGAAATATAAACAGTACAAAACCAAAGAGACAAATTATAGTCCTAAAATGGTCCTGCTTTTATGTCGCCAGGTCTGTACAAACTCTATAAGGCTCTAACATTAGTCCATGCGGACTACTACATAAATGATATTAAGTCCATCCAAACCTCCACTCCAGTGAGATGGGTCACTTGCATACAACCCAAAAAAAGAGATTAATAACACCAAATAGTGGTTTGTGAGGACCTAATGACATTGTCAAATAAAATGATCATACAATATGATATAGATATAAAGGCATGCTAACATGGTGAACAAAATACATTGAAATATAATAGACAAGGCAAACATGATATTATTATCGTACCATGGTCCATACGGACCTCATATTATGTACATATTTAATTTATAAGTCCGCACAGACCTTCTACCACATACATGTTCAATTAATAGGTCCGTGTGGACCTTTTATGATTCAAAATAGGTATGTGCTGACTTAGTCATAAGTTTTAGAATGTAAGTGCAATTACAATTTTCCATGAATGATTAAAACATTATTAAACTAATTTGAGAGGTTAACCTACTCCTATAATTGTCGTGGGGATTACATAGAATCACTTTAAATGACAATTAATCATGGGAGATTATTAGTTATAAAAAATAACATAAATAAATTAATGAATTTGATGAAAGGAGCCTTAGATCTTACCTTGAAATGAGCACCAAGCAACAAGTGTATTGGTTTAAAAGAATAGATTTTTGAATGTGGGTTAATTGGACTAGTAAAGTGATTCCTTCTTAGGTTCTCCTCCTTGATCTATTGAGACTCTCCCCTTCAGTTTATTGAGACTCCATTGAGCTTCCTCTCAAATTCCCCCCTTGATTATACCCTAAAGTGGGTATTCATAAGCTGAGGTTTAAGGGTTTTCCATCTAAGGGTGGTAGAATCCTTCTAGGAATAACATTCAGTGCCTGAATAGGAATTCTGCACTTTTGGAAGTTTTATGTTAGTAGGTCTATATAGATTTAGATGTCTTAATCCGCACGGGCTTAGGTATGGTTTTCCTGCTAATCCATGGGTTTTGGGCTAGGTTGGATAAGTCTGTGCGGACTTAGGTGTTGGCTTATCCGTGCAAACCTCATAGTAATAAGTCCATGTGGACTTATGCCATATTGCTTCATGTAGACTTAGGTTTCAAGTTACTTGTCTTATTTCTTGAGCCTATCTCTAGTTATCATCATGGGCCAAAAAAGGTGAATAAGTCTATACCATAGGGGCTTTGCCCTTGCACCCCCAGTAGAATCAGTGTCAAGCTTCAGGCATGGGCCTGTCGGCTTAAGCCCTTCGCTTCCACCATAAATTCCCATTTTTTTCACAATTCGAATCGCACCGCAAGCTTTTTAGGTCAGGTCAATGTCCAAATACATAAGAAAGTCCTACACCTAAAATTGAGGTGTCTACAGTGTGTCATTTTCATGCGATATGTAGGTTAAGGCAAGTAGGATTATAAATAGCCTCAGTGTCAGTAGCCAAATCCTAAAAATATCTTTTCTGGTATATGTTAAATTTATATAATTATTGATGTATATATAGTAGCACTCTTATATAGCTATGGGATTGGGCCTAAACTATATTTTGTATATTTTGTAAACTCTTGTAAAAAATTTTAAAAAATAGTTTTAACTTACATATATGAGTACAATTTTGATATATGGTAATGTTTTATTAAGATTGTGTTATTTTGTGTTGTTAAGTTATGAAATGGATGGTCAGATGGACCAATGTGGAGATTTAATGAGTTGTGTTAACACAAAAGTATTTTATTTGACAAGTTATTATTTGGGATAATGCTTTGAGCAGCCATTATGCTATCAAAATTTCAGCATAAGGACCCCAATAGTGAACTTACAAAAATGATTTTTGATTTTTTGCAGTTTTAACACCTTGTGCAAGTAAAAGATATTTTGAAAATAAGATTTGTTTTCATTGAATTTGATACATGAGATCAAATATGTTTCTGTATGTTATCCATTATCTATATTCGAAGATTGGATCAAGTAAGGGGTGACACATTTGGTGGTATCAGAGCTCCCGTTTAGGCATTCCTTGATGTGTACATGGGTTATATAAGAGTGTTATAGGATTTAAAAGTATACATCATATAATTGTACATATAAGGTTTATAATATGTTTTTATTACCTATAGATCTTAAGATGAGTCAATCTACACTAATAGATGAGAAAGAGGTCGAGACCTATGCTCCAGCTATAGAGAGATTAGAGACCATCAGAGCTGAGTTTGTTATTAGAAGTGATATTAGTCATACAACACAGAGGTCTTATGGTCAGCTAGTTTGGCTAAAGCAAATGTTAAATTAATGAAGCAGGTGACTGTGATTGCTATTGCTATAGTGCATCTTACACCACCACCATCAGTACAACCAGAACTATATGTTTATTAGAAGACCTATTTAGAGAGGCTGTTAAAGAATGGGGCTAAGTTTTTTAGGGGTAAGGATTAAAAGGAGCATAACAGAGCAAAATATTGGTTATGTTTGACTCTATGGATTATGCAATAATTGGGATACACTCAAAATAAGTATACCCATTATTCCATTGCATTTTTAGTGAATAAGGCACTAAAATGGTAGAAAACTATCACAAAGCATATGGCACAAGTAGATTTAACCTAGGATTTCTTTCTTAGAGAGTTTAAAAAGAAATATATTACAGAGCATTATCTTGAGTTAAAGAGACAAGAGTTTATAAAGTTGAAGTAAAGACAAAGATCCATTTCAGAGAATGAGAGAAAGTTTGCCAGGCTTAGCTGGTATACAAAGGCGGTGGTCACATCTAAGGAAGACCATTATAAAAGATTTTAGATAGGGCTGAATTTGGATATTATATAGCATATACTCCTTATGAAGATAAGGGATTACCCTAGTTATTGCTTGTCAGTCTGCTAATTTGGTATAAAAGATGAGAAAAAAGAGAGATAGCTACTAAAAAAAGAGGACCTTTGGTCAGGGACAAGGTATTTCTACACCTACTTCGGATAAGAAGCAAAAAGGTGAGTAGGTTAGAAACCAGCTGAGCTAGAAGCAAGATTACGTATAAAAATTAAGGCAGGGCTTAAGAGTGCAATCCATGTAGCAAACCCAGATCTCTGATACCCCAGATCTACAGCTTAATTTCCATTAGTGCTATAGTGTGAGCATTGTGGTAGGAAACATATGGGTACATGTTGGATAACTATACCCAGAGTGTCTTAGAATTATGGCTCTAAAGGCCACTTTGCTCGGGATTGTCCTGTAAAACCTATAGGTTTTTCTCAGAGGAAACACAAGAAAGATGCAAGAGATAGAGTTGGGGATAGCAGAAGAGATAAGTCAGAAGGAAAAGCTTTAGCACACCTGCTTTAGCTTTCATTAATCTGAGTTCCACACACTCATATATTTGCACAACACAGGTACAAGATAGGGGTTTAGTGTTAGAGATGCTTGATATTGATATCATGGTTAATAATTCGATAGGGTAGCATGTGATAGCTAATAAGGTTTACAAAGATTGTCCCTTGTCAGTGCAAGGATCTGAGTTTGCAGCTGATCTTATCGAGCTACCTTTCAATGGATTCAATTTGATCTTGGGCATGGATTAGTTATCCAATTATCATATAGTAGTGGATTGCAAAAAGAAATGGATTGCACTTGTTTCCAATGATGAGACAGAAGTTACAGTGGTTGAGGAGAGATTGGACTACATGTCTAATATGATATCAGTAGTGGTAGCGAGGAGATTGATAAAGAAAGGCTATCAAGCTTATTTGGCTCATGTAATTGATGATAAAAAAGTAAAGCTAGAAATAAGCTAGATACTAGTAGTATCAGAGTTTAAGGATGTGTTTCCAACTGAGCTACCTAGTTTACCAACCTAATGAGAGGTTGAGTTTGGGATTAAGGTGTTGCCAGGTATAGCGCCAGTATGCATAGCTCTTTATAGGATGGCTTATGCTGAGTTAAAGCAGTTGAAAGTGCAGCTACAAGAATTGCTAGATATAGGCTTCATCAAACTGAGTGTTTCACCTTGGGGAGTATTGATTCTATTTGTTAAGAAGAAGGATGGATCTATAAGATTGTGTGTAGATTATCAATAGCTGAATAAAGTGAGCATTAAGAACAAGTATTAGTTGCTAAGGATTAATGATTTGTTTGATCAACTGAAAGAAGTAGGTGTCTTCTCTAAGATTAATCTTAGATCCAATTATTATTCGTAAGAGTCAAGGAGGTATATGTCCATAAGAAAGTGTTCAGAACAAGATATGGCTAGTATGAGTTTTTAGTAATGCCATTTAGGCTTACCAATGCTCCAGCAACATTTATGGATATAATGAACCATATTTTGAGGCCATTCTTGGATCATTTCATTATGTTTTTCATCAGTGACATCCTTATGTATTCTAAGATTTGGGATAAACATGAGCTGTATTTAAGGATTGTTCTACATAAGCTGAGAGATGAGAAGCTTTATGCCAAGCTCAATACGTGTGTTTTAGATAGATAAGGTGTTTTTTTCTTGGACACATTATTACAGTAGATGGCATAAGAGTTGATCCCAGTATGGTTGAGCCTGTGATGGAGTGGAAGCCACATAAGACTACCACTAAGATTAGGAGTTTTTTAGATTTGGTAAGTTATTATAGGAGGTTTGTTAAGGGGTTTTCCTTGATTGTTGCCCCTATGACACTTCTTTTAAGGAAGAATGCTGAATTTATCTAGGACTATAAGTACTAGAAGAGCTATGAAAAGCTCAAGAGTATGTTAACTGAGGCTTCAATCTTGGTTCAGCCAGTTTTAGGGAAAGAGTTCACTGTCTATAATGATGCTTCTATGAATAGGTTGGGATGTGTACACATATAAGAAGGCAAGGTAGTTGCCTATGATTTAAGGTAATTGAAACCTTATGATAAAAATTATTCGACCCATGATCTCGAGTTGGTAGCTGTGGTGTTTGCATTGAAAATTTGGGGGTATTATCTCTACATAGAGAAATGCTATGTCTACACTGACATAAGAGCTTGAAGTACCTTCCCACATAGAAGGAGTTGAATCTCAAACAGAGGAGATAGATGGAGTTAATAAAGGATTATAATTGCCTCATTGACTATCATCCTGAGAAGGCTAATGATGTGGTAAATGCTTTGAGTAGGAAATTCATAGCAACTTTGAGAGCTATGAATGTCAGATTGAAGATGGTGGATGATGGAGGCTTGCTAGCAGAGTTACAAGTGAAGCCAAGTTTGATGCAACAAGTGAAAGAAGGTTAGAAGGATGATCACAGGCTTGTCAGTATTATGAGTGTGATTCAAAAGGGAAAGTCTTCTAAGTTTGAGATCAATGATGATGGTTAGTTATTTTATCATGGTTAGCTTTGTGTACCTAATGTGGGAGATTTGAAATAGCAGATTCTGCAAGAAGCTCATAATGCCTTATATGTGATGCATACTAGTAGTACCAAGATGTATTAGGATTTGAAGACTACATATTGGTGACCCAATATGAAGCAAGATATGGCTAACTATATGGCTAGATGCCTTACTTGTCAGCAAGTTAAGGCAGAGTATCATATTCCATCTAAATTGCTACAACCTATAACAATACCAGAGTGGAAGTGGGATTGAGTCACCATGGATTTTGTAGTAGCCGATGACAAGAAGTAAATGTGACTCAGTCTAGGTAGTGGTTAACAGATTGATATGCACTTTATACTAGTCAGGATGGATTTCTCGTTAGAGAAGCTTACAGAGCTTTATACGATGAGATTGTCTAATTGCATGGTGTGTCGTTATCTATTATTTCTTATCAAGACCTTAGGTTTACATTAAGGTTTTGGAGGAAGCTTTATAATGCCTTGGGTACTTAACTTCGTTTTAGCACGTCATTCCATCCGTAAATGGATGGCGAATCAAAGAGCGTTATTCAGGTGCTCGAAGATATGCTAAGAAGTTGTGTCATCAAAAGGGAAGTTGGGATCATTATCTTTCCTTAGCTAAATTTTCTTATAACAACAATCATCAAGTGAGCTTAGGCATGGCTTCTTATGAAGCCTTATATGGAAAGAGATATAAAAGTCCCTTGTGTTGGAGTGAATTAAGCAAGAACAAGCTTATAGGGCCAAATTTGATTAGACATGTAAAAGAGAAAGTAAGGATTATCAGAGATAGGCTAAAGGCAGCATCAGATCGATAGAGTCATAAGCAAATTTAAAGAGAAAGGATATTCAGTTTGATGTATGAGATAAAGTGTTTTTCAAGGTATCTCCATGAAAGAAAGTACTGAGATTTGGCAAGAAAGGAAATCTGAGTCCATGATTTATTGGCCCATATTAAGTGACTGAATAAGTGGGACCAGTGGCCTATAGACTGGCTTTGCCACTTGAGTTAGAGCAAATGCATAATGTTTTCCACATATCTATGCTTAACAAATATAGATCAAATCCATGACATGTGTTGTCATTAAAAGAGATAGAGATACAACTAAATCTATCATATAAAAAGGAACTAGTGAGGATTCTAGCCTAGGAAGTGCAAGAGATGCGGAATAAAACTATAGGGCCCTCCACCCGATCTGTACACCAAACCCGAATGGGAGATGCACACACATAAAATGATATCCAGTTTTATTATCCAAAATCACTTAAAATTTAAAATTTTTATATGAGGAAACATTTCTTCACTCGAAAATGAAATAAAACATCAAAAACCTTTTAGCATGCAAATCAAGGTAAATATTAGGGTTATTGTGTCAAAAATCCGGCAGCATAACGACTATACTGGGACACTTTCCCAAATTTTTACCTGTTTAAAAACACTTCTATAAACTTAATAAACTCATCTCTAACTCCAATGGGTCCTCTTAACCCTCCAATCATAGTACAAACACAATGGTCTAAAGCTCTCCATAATCAACAATCTCACATGCAATATCATTAATCAACACACAATATGCGAGGAATAGAAAAGTAAAATCCATAGCTAAAATATTTGATACAAAAAAAATCACTGCAGAATGCAGATTAGACCTAATCCCTTTAAGATCATAAAAGCACACTAACTATATAACCATTACATTTACATCATCACTACTATTACAAAAAGAGAACAAAAATACCCATGCAGAGGTTATTTTCATGTCTCCCGATATGCAAAAGCTTTGGCTCTAATCTGCTACCCTATTGCCTACGTATCATAAACAAGCAATGCATTAAGCTTTCACTTAGCAATGTAATCACTTTAACTTGTAAAAAGGTTAGTTTTAACATGCCTCTATATGTACATAAGCCATTTTTAGATTTAATAATCACAACATGCATTTTCAGTGACTTATACATAACCATGCACATTTCAAGCAACAATCATGCCTTTAAATATCAATTATGCCAAAAATCACAAAGATCATGTAATAATCAATTATAGGCCATAAAGCACAACATATATCATATTATCATCATAGCACTTATAAGAACCTGTACCATAGTCATACATTGCAAAGAATAATGACATACATGTTTTTCAGTCATAATTGCCATTATGCACACATAAACTCATATATGCATATCATAACTATCCATATTAATGTTTTGAGTTGTATTAACATATAATCACCATTTATCATCATATGAATGAAAATAAACACATTTATATACCTGAAGACTAGTTTTGAGTCATTCAACCTCATTATGTCCATATGTCACATATT
>CANXYI010202988.1:0-16357 GCA_948208565.1 Hura crepitans
GGGTTGTGTTGTGGTTTGATGCAAGATGGCAAGGTTATTACCTATGGTTTGAGATATTTGAAATCACATGGAAAGGACTACCCTACTCATGATCTAGGGCTTATAGTTGTTGTATTTGTTTTAAAGATTTAGAGACACTATCTCTACAAAGAGAAGTGTTACATTTATACTAACCACAAGAGTCTGAAGTATCTTCTAACACAGAAAAAGTTAAACTTAAGATAGAGGAGATGGATGGAGTTGATCAAGGATTATGATGGCTTGATCGATTATCATATAAGAAAGGCCAATGTAATGGTGAATGTGCTTAGCAAAAAGTTCATGGCAGCTATGAGAGCAATGAATATTAGATTATAACTTATGGGTGATAGTGCCTTGTTAGCAAAGATGCAAGTTAAGCTTAGGATGCTATAGCAAGTCAAGGATTGTCAGAGAGATTAACATAGATTGATAAGTGCGATTAGTGCTATCTAAGAGGGGAAGCCTACTGAGTATGAGATTAAAGGTGATGGTTGTTTATGCTACCATGATAGAATTTTTGTACTAGATATAGAAGAGCTAAAAAAGCAAGTTTTGTAAAAAGCTCATAATATTCCTTATGCTATGCATCCTGGTAGCACAAAGGTGTATCATGACTTAAAGTTGTCATATTGGTGACTTAGTATGAAGAGAGATGTATTAGAGTATATAACTAAGTGCCTTACTTGTCAGTAAGTGAAGGTAGAGCATTAAGTTCAATTTAGATTGCTTCATCCTATAGCAATTCTAGAATAGAAATGGGATAGAGTCACAATGGATTTCATTGTTGGGTTGGCTATGACAAGGAGAAATGTGATTTAGTATGGGTTATGGTGGATCATTTAACCAAGATTGCACATTTCATACCAATAAGGATGGATTACTCCTTAGAGAAGCTAGCAGAGCTTTATGTTGTTGAGATTGTTAAGTTGCATAGAGTGTCATCTTCTATTATATCAGATCAAAATCCAAGGTTCACATCGAGATTTTTAAAGAAACTTCACAATGCCTTAGGTACACTATTGAGTTTTAGCATGACATTTCATCCATAGGCTGATGGATAATTAGTAAGAGTCATTTAAGTAATCTTTTGAAACTTGAGTGATTTGATGTTAAATAGTATATGTTGTTATGATCAAGATGAGGTATGGTTAATAGCTATTAGAAGACATGCTTAAGAGTTGTGCCATTAAGTTCAAGGGCAGTTGGGATTGCTATATGTTATTGGTGGAGTTTGCTTACAACAATAGCCATCAAGCAAGCTTAGATATGGCTTCTTATGAGGTGTTGTATGGAAGGAAGTGTAAAACTCCCTTATATTGGAATGAGCTCAATGAGACTAAGCTCATGGAATAGACTTGATTAAGGATGCAAAGGAAAAGGTGAAGATCATTAGAGAGAGATTAAAAGCAGCTTCTGACATACAAAAGTCATATGCTAATCTGAAGAGAAAAGATATTGAATATGAGGTAGAAGATAAAGTGTTTCTCAAGGTTTCACCTTAGAAGAAGGTTTTGGGATTTAAAAAGAAGGGAAATTTAAGGCCTAAGTTTATTGGGCCATGCGAGATAATAAAATGTGTGGGACTAGTAGCCTACATACAAGCTTTGCCTCCTAAACTACAATAGATCTATAATGTCTTCCATGTATCCATGCTTAGAAGATATAGATTAGATTTTACACATGTTTTGTTAGTGGAAGAGTTGAGGTTAACCCAGACTCATCTTATGAAGAAGAACCTATAAAGATTTTTAATGAAGAGGTGAAAGAGCTTCAGAATAAAACAATATCCTCGGTAAAATTTCTCTGGAAGCACCATGGGATGTAAGAAGCTACTTGGGAAATAGAAGCTCAGATGAAAGAACAATATCTAAAATTGGTTGAGTCAAATAATGTTAAGGATGACATTTCTTTTAAGAGGGGAATTAATGTAATGCCTAAAAAATCCTGATGTTATGAATAGTACTTCTCGAGACATGAATAGTGCTTTCTTGAGGTTGAGAGCACTAATTATACTAAATGGAAGTATTAATTATAGTATATTTTTAGGTGAAATTTGAAGTCAAAATAAAGTCATTTAGGTGGTAAAAAATGATAGTTAAATTTTATGGCAGTGTCACGTGAATAGTGACATAGTTTTAGTTGAATCATAAAATCATTATAAAATTCCTTAGAAAATTATGGGATTTGTACAACCTGATATTCAAAAATTCTAATTAGCTTGTTGGCACTAGAATTAGAATTTTTAGAGTTTAAAAAGTTTTTTTAATTAAATTGGTTAATATAAAAAGTGGCAAATTAGTTCAACTTTTCTCATTTTTTGAGCTCCAATTTTTAGAGGGTTGTGGGGACTAAATTAATTTAATTTTTAAATGAGATTAAATTGAGGTTAAAAAGAGAAGGAATAGAGAAAGAAAGAGAGGAGAAAAAGATAAAAAAATAATAATGGATTTTTTGAAAAGTATAAATAGGTCAAAGCCATTTATTTTCTTAGTTAAACATCACCAAAAAAACACCTCTTCTCCCTCTCCCTAAGCCATTAGGCATACATAGAGAATTTCCTCCATTATTGCCTTTAATCCTTCATTCTAACCTTAATTCTCCTATTTAACCGAAAGATACAAACCCTCACAACCTCTAAATGCCATTTTAAGTAGAAATTTTGAAGAAAATCAAAGGATTTTACTTAGTTTCAATCATGATGAATAGTGACCAGCTTAAGTTTGTGTAAGAATTTTTGAAACCTTAAAATTTTCCTATGTTCCTAAGATGCCTAAGAATCATCATATGTGGTCTGATTATTTTTTGAATGCATATATGTTTTATTATAGATTTTAATGAAATAAATCTATAATTCATAGTTAAAAAAACTAACAAGTTATGGGACAAAGGGAAAGAGAAGGTGTAGGTGGTCCTCGAGAGCATATTACAATCCTCTCGGTATGTTTAATCAAAATAAATTATGTCAATTGATGAAATACCCTAATTTACATATTATACCTATATGAGTGATTATATGCTAAATGCTCAATTATTTGTAATTGATGGCATTAATTTTGTTATATGATGAATGAGATATGTGATGATGCATTTAAAATGCTTGAATTATGTATGGAAAGATGAGGAAGCTATATTATGCTTATGGTGCATATATGTGTATTATATTGTAAATGAGGTGTATTTAGGTGTATATGCATAATTATGTATGTAATTGGATTTAAACAATTTTGTACACATGTTAGATGTATAATAAGGTATATTAATTAGTGATAATATATTAAGGAGTGTGTGAGGACATTATGTTCACATAGGATATTGATTATATTAGTAGTAAATGAATAGGCTTAAATGAGATTGTTGTTTTACCTATGAATTAAATGCATGTCATTCGAGATGTTTAATGTGCTTTGGATGTATAATGTGGTTTAAATGAATAAAGGCCATGTGAAGGGATATGTGGCCAAATGGGTTTATAAACATGCATGCATATGTGTGATAAGAATTAGGTATATTAGAGATGATGTGTGCTTATGCTGGTGTTCAAGTGCATAAGTGGGCATAAATGAATCCTCTATGATGGATGTATGATGAATAATGGAACATGAGGCTTGGTGGCTAAATGACCATAGTGTAAAATTGATGGTGTATGTTGAAATTTTTGAGGTAGTATAGCTACAAATAAACAAATAATGACATGTATGCTTGAGTATGTGATAAAAGATGTAAGTGATGGGCAAATGCATGTATAAGAATTTTATGATGCCTTGGCTGAATGGCTTAATGACATGTATTTTAGATGTGTAACTTTGCATTTATGCTTGTTATGGGAAATACATAAAAATAAATATACTAAGTGTGTGAAATACATATGTGGCATAATGCAATTATGATTGTGATGTATATTGAGTATGAATAAGACAACATATGACAAATGGTCATGTAATGTGGCAATAATATGTTTAAGACATATTATGTGCTTATATGTGGTATAACATTATTATGTAATTCCATGATGCATTTTATAATGAGATTAAGTATAACACATCTTGAATGAGCTTATGCTATAATGAAATGGATCTGGTAATTCCATGACATAAAGAAATACAATATGCTTATAAGATATAATATAATCTTATTGATATGTGATGCGTGTGGATTGATATATGGCTTGGAATTATGGTTAATTGCATGATATAATATGCTTGATCACTAAAATAAAGCTTATAGCATAATTTTCCCAATTTAGCCATTTGTTGGCTGAACTAAAGTAATTAAAAGCTCTGTTAAGCTTGAATAAGATGGTGGAACTTAAAATAAATTGTTAATAGCCCACATGAGAAATAACCTATTATGGATACATTGACTGGTCAACTAGGAAGTTTTCTAGGAGCAACTAGGGTACTTTGGTGCCTTAATGCATTTAGTCTATAGGTCTACTAAATATCTAACCCATGGGCTTTATTTTTTTGTTCTTTGGATCCATGTGGGTGCTGCTACCCTTGAGGTCTAATAAGGCCACTACATAATTCATGTAGGTATAGCCGTCGATGAGGTTGAGGGACCACTATACACTTATGCTAGTGTAGTAGCTATTGAGGTACATAATGAGGGCCACTACACACCATTATCCCGTTATTCATAAGACATTCATTTTACTCTAAAATGGGCATAATAAAACATGTTTATTGGATGTAATCACATAATACATATTTTTGTGATTAAGGCATGGTTTTATATATACTGTGATAAGTTACAAGATTGATTTATGTTATATTAATGTAATAATGCATGCTATTTCTAATATGGCACATAATGTGGCATAATGAATGATTATGTTCATGTACATTTTGTATGTTGATAAAAGGCATATATGTATAAGTTATTTTGATTACACCATTAAGCTATTCCTTAATGCATTTTTTATTTTGTGATGCATAGGTTAAAGAGATAGTTTAAGCACAATCCTTGGAATTTTGAGATAATCAAGAGAAGGTTGCTTCTTTTGGTATAGTTTTTGTTTATGTATCTAAAATTATCTGATGTATAGGTTTGAGCACTCATATGGTGCATTAAGGGGAAGATTGGCCTAAATTGTATATACGTAATCTTTTGGGATTTCATGGTCTGTAGTCTATTTTAAAGCTGATTTAAACTATTTTTTAGTATACGATATCTCTTCCTAAGGTTGAGATTGATGTTTATGTTGATGCGTGATGTTAGAGTGATAAGAGGATTACATATATGGTTGTATAATTGAAAATGCTTATAAAAGTGTTGCTTTAATATGCACGTTACTTTTTATTTTTTGGATAGTGTCTCGGTATAGCCGTTATGCTATCAAAATTTTGAGATGAGTATTCTCAAAAGTGAATTGTAACTATGTTTTTGAAACCTTTTTTTTTTATAATTTGTATTTTCATAAGTTATGATTTTACAAGATGTGTTTTTAAACACATTGTTTATGGATAAAAAGTTAGTTAAGTTTGTATAATGCATTTATGTGTTGCACTCCTTAGTCGGGTTTGGCGATCGGATTGGGTAAAGTGTGTCACAATACTCAAGGCCAATAGATCTGGAGGCTAGATTGGGAAAATGTGTATTAGATACACACCCAATAATTTAGTACTTACATAAGATGTAAATGGTTTGAAAAACCTACTGTTGAATTTCAAGAATGGCATGTTCAGTATACTCATGGACAAATTCAAATAGATGGGTATTAACTCGCTAGGTAAGCCTCTAATGAGCTTTCTCTAATCAATTAGTGAGGCTATTTGTTCACTTTAAAATTGTGGTAGTAAAACACTTGCATTTTAATAAAGACTTTATAAAATGCACTCATGTATATAACTATACATTAACATGTTTTATCTCAATCTTTACATACAGGTACATTACGTTAAATATGAGCTCATCTTGTGACACCTATCACCTAACCTATTCTTGGATCGAAATGTGAGACAGGGCATAACCAATGTCACTCTTAACTTTAACCTTTATAACCTAACAACTTTTTTAAGTTGGATAATCAAGAAAACCTTGTAAATATATACTTAACAAAAACCACTATATAAGTTAAGCTATTAAGTTTTATTGTATTAAAAAAAACTAACGGCATGATGGCTATTTGGAGACACAATCTCAAATAGTGACCTACAAGAAAAGCACTTCTATATCTCAAACATCACAGCTCCAATCCACCAAACATACTCTATCTCAACTCAAGTGTATATCAACCATGCAAATCTCAAAACATGTATAAGGATTAACAATATCCAAAACATATATCATCAGCACTATTAAGACATACATTAGTATCAAAGTCAACATATATGATGATCATATGAAAACCTCTTAACAATGCACACATAATACTTATATATATACAAACCATCATTGATACCCAATATTATACATGTGACATCCCTCACTCGAACCGGTAGCTAGATCCGAATGGGAGATGGCATATTATGATACCTCATACCTAAATCCTTGCTAGTCCAAATAAGAGATGGCATGTTAACTAGTTTTACCTAATGATACTATTATCTTCTTAAAACCTTATTACTAACATGGAGGTATGGTCAGCATCTTAGGCCCTTGTACCATTAAAATAGATGTGGAGTGTGCAAATATAAGAGTTATTACTATTTAATTTTAACGAAAATTTGGCAGCATAAAAGCTGCTCGGTGTTATGTCCCAAAATAAACATGTAAAAAATCACATTTCTATAACATTCTCAACCTCAACTTAATCAACTAGGTCCTTTTAACCCTCTAACATCATCAACTAGCATGCAATGACATTGGTCACATCATAAACACAACATATGTCATAGTCTCACTATCATAGTATATCAAGCATGAATCACCTATCAATTTCACACCACTATCATCTGTCTATATAATTTACATGAACAATATATTTTATTAAGTTATACATAAACATGATTGGACTAGACCTATCACTATTTAAGTATATATAAGTGTCAACTAGTCCTATTTACATCACACTAAAGATACCAAAAATATACCAAAATTTAAAGCCATCCTTGTTGTACTACTACGTTGAGGCTGGATTAAAGTTGTATCCATCTATAACCTATACATAAGAAAACATGATGTGCTAGGCATAAAAGCCTAGTGGTGTATTTGATAAGATATGCTCACATATGCATTCATGCCAAACATATAAGTCTAAAGTGAAACATGTCACATAACACTTACATATTTTACCAAATCTATAATGGTGCCAAACTAGTTTTATTATGTCATTAAAATATTACGACTCATTATTATCCAATTTATGTCATTTACATTTCATGGTCTATTATTTGTATTCTCAATTGGTTTCCCATATAAATTGCAATTATAGATTATGTATTCAATCACCACTTGCTACACTAATGTCAAAGTTTCTATTCAATTTATTTAACTAATTTAGATTGTTGTTATTAGTTAGTTTATTTAGCTTTACAAATACACTCAAATGATTAATTATTATTTAATTGCTCATCGTGTCACTTTTTTTATCTTCTTCCAAGTTATTAGCCCATATCTAAGTACTAGATATCATGATCATGATGTGTAGTGGCCCATATTTTGGACCTCACGACTACTGCATTAGCATATCATAATGGTATAATATGCAGTGGTCCTATCGAAGCCCCCAGTGGCTGCACTAGCTTTAGCTTATATGAGATGGTTCTATTGGATCACCCAGTAGCACCACCTATATTATAATCAATATCATCAATAAAATTAATACATATATGTGTAGTGGCCATGTTAAACCTTTTGACGGTTGCATCCATTTTAGAATACGTGCTGTGGTTCTGTTAGACATCACAGAGGCTACACCCACATTATATAATCAAGTATAATCAAATATCAACATTATCTTATAAGTGGCAGCGAAGTGTCCTAGCAATTGCTACATCCCCTAGTTGACTAGTTAATTTATCCAGTAGGTTATCTAACATATATGGGCTATTCACATTTTCAATTTTTTCGCATATGATATCTGTGCCTCATGTAAATTTTCCTCATATAATTTCTAGTCCCAATTTCATAGTCCATTTTTATATGCACATTATTGTTCTTGATAATACTTTGTCACATCAAAGAGTTACATTATGCCATTCATTTATTATACCATTCTCAATTTCTCATCACACATTCCTAATTTATATCACATTACCATTTCTCATGTGATTTCTTTCATTAACATGTTATCACTAAAATCAATGTACATTACCTTATGCATTATATTGGCACACATATGACTACACACATTACAGTAGTGTACATGATGCTTTACATATTCATTCATTATGTAATATTCATATATTTCATGCCACATTTTCAATAGTGCACACATACATCAATGTAGATGTGTCATGCTCCATATATCAATGCATTTAAGCTCATTATATCTCAACTATATTAATTGCACAATAAATCCATAAATTCCCACTATGTCCCTCAATTTTCATATAACATGTATGTTTTTCCATCTTTGATATTAAGCTTATTTTTACCCTATTTTTATTCATATTTATCAATTAGCTCATATCCAAGCATATATTTTATTGAACACACTTACAAAAAGGTTATCCGATGTCTCATATTTGATTTTATAGCTTCCCTTTGCCTTTGCTCTTGGTATCTTCCAAGTTCTCTAAATTCCATAATAAAAAATTCATTAGAAAAATTTATAGAAAAATCTATACACCATAAAATTCATAAATAAGACAATAATAATGATTTAGAGCACCTCTAGTTACCTAAAAAAATATTTGAACCTCAAAATAAACATACCCAAGTTTAGAGGTTACAATACCTTAAAACTTTAATCTTCTCTTTTTATCTATAAATGCTTTTTTTAATGTGAAATTGACCTCAAATTCATCTTTTAATGATCATGTTGATTAATTTTAGTGTAAGAATTGTGATATTTGCTAGAGGGATGAGAGAGAAATAAAGAAAATAAAAGGTATAAGAGGGAAAGAGCGAATGGTGTTGGCTTTAGGGTTTGGGGGTGGAGGAGAAGTGTTTTGATTACATATGCATGCACACATACTCTCACTATTCATATTAAGAGCACGAGCGGCCATAATTTGGCCATATGGTGATTCAACGGTCTATATTAATACTATTTACTTTCCAAACTTCAAAAATGTGATTTTAATATTAAAGGCTTCCAAATTACTCTTTTTAATGCCAATAATTATAATAATTCTCAATATAGAGACCTTTAAAATCTCAGACCCAAATTCCATTAGGAACTAGGTTAACTATTTAATCACATATTTAAGAAATTTTGATTGGATCTTGATTAATGTTAGAAAATTCCAATTCCACCACCATTGGACTATTTGGTATTTTTGACCTCTAGATCATGCCATTTTCAAGTCAGTTCGAGCACATCCCGACCACTTTACAACTCAATGTAAACTCAAGTCGCTATTCACTAAATATCAATGTGACAAACTTTATTGGTTTAATGGTTAGTGCAAATGACTTCCTTTTTATCATTATTTTACCTACCATAGTTCTATAACTAGTACCCCTCTTAGCCACCTTAGTGTAACTTAGTTACTCGGGAAATAGTAATCATGCCTCGGGAAATACTATTCACAAAACTGAGCTTTTAGGCATTACAATTCCTTCCCTACTTAAGAAATTATGTTCACAAAATTGACTTGGTTGAAACAATTGCAAGTATTATTCTTTTATTTGTCATTCACTTTCCCTTGTTGCTTCCTATAAACCATCATATTTCTATTAGACTTTCACTAATGGGACTATTTTATTGCGTAGCTCTTTCATTTCTCGTGTTAGGATCTAGACTGGCTCTTTTTTTTATGATAAATCTAGTTGTACCTTTATTTCTTTAGTTGAAAGAAGATGTGAAGGGTTTGATCTATATTTCTTTAGCATTGACACATGAAAGACATCATGGATCTACTGTAATTTTGGAGGCAAGGTAAATCTCTATGCCACTAGTTTAACATGTTCGAAAACCTCATATGGGCTAATGAACCTTGCACTCAATTTTTCTTTCTTGCCAACTCATAGTACTTTTTTTCAGGGTGATACCTTTAGAAGGACTTTGTCTCTAACTGCATACTTATTTGGCTTCCTTTCCAAATGTCTATACTATTTCTATATATTTGTTACTACTTTCAATTGGTCTCTGATGACTTTAACTTTCTCCTCTACATCTTTAATTATATCTGGCACCATTAACTTTCTTTCACCTTAACACAGTGAGGTTTTGCATTTTCTCTTATAGAGAGCCTCATATGATGCCATTTCTAGGCTTGCTTGATTACTATTATTTTATGCAAATTCTGCTAAGGACAAATATTAATCCCAATAGCCTTTAAATTCAATGGTAAAGCTCCTTAACATATATTCCAATTCTTGAATCACCCATTCTAATTGGCCATTTGTCTGGGGGTGGAATGTTGTTTTAAGGTAAGTTGAGTACCCAAGGTATCAAGTAATTTCTTCCAAAATCTAGATGTAAACCTCAGGTCTAGATATGAGATAATAAATGTTGGCACTCTATATAGTTTGACAATTTCATCAATGTATAGTTGTGCAAGTTTCTCTAAGGAGTAATCCATCCTTACTAGGATGAAATGTGCTATTTTGGTTAGCCTGTCTATAATTACCCACATTACATCACATTTCATCCTTGTCATGGGTAATCTAGCTATAAAATCCATTATGACTCTTTCTCATTTCTATTCTATTATTGCTATAGGATGAATCAATCTTGAAGGAACTTGATGTTCAACTTTTGCTCGCTGATAGGTGAGGCATCTGATCACATATTCAACTATGTGCTTTTTTAATCCTAGCCAATAGTAATAAGGCTTCAAAACCTACTACATCTTCATGCTCCTAGGATGCATGGCATAAGGGGAATTATGGTTTTCTTGTAAGATTTGTCTCTTGATGTGATCTCTACTAGGTACACATAATTGATCATGATAATACAAGCATCCATCTACTTTAACCTTATGCTTAGTAGGCTTTCCCTTTTGATTAAACCCATTATTTGCTAAAGTTGATCATCATCTTGCTGAGCCTTTTTCAGTCATTGAATCAAATAGGGTTTTACTTGTAATTCCATTAGCAAGGCCCCATCTTCTTGCTATTGCAATTAGACATTCATTACCTTTAAGGTGCACAAAAGTTTTTAGCTTAATGCATCAGCTACTATGTTCACCTTACTAGGATGGTAGTCAATCAAGCAATCATAGTCTTTGATCAACTCTATCCATCTCTGCTACCTTAAGTTAAGTTCTTTTTAGGTAGGAAAATATTTCAACCTTATATGATATGTGTATACATAGCATATTTCACCATATATATAATGTCTCCATATTTTCAAGGCAAAGACAATAGCTACAAACTCCAGTTCATGAGTCGGATAGTTTTTCTCATGTGGCTTTAGTTGCCTAGATGTATATGCTACCACTTTACCATCTTATTTTAATAGACACCCAAGTCCATTATTAGAGGCTTCACTATAGATGACAAAGTCTTTCTTAGATTCTGGTTGTGTAAGGATCGAAGCTTCTATCAACATGGCTTTCAATCTATTGAAGCTTTCTTGACACTTTTAATCCCTATATAAATTTCTTATCTTTCTTTAATAGGCATTTCATAGGAGCAAGAAACATTAAGAATCCCTTGACAAATCACCTATAATATCTAGCTAGTCCAAATAAGATTTTGATTTCTATCACATTCCTCGAGGGCTTCCATTTTAATATGGCTTTAATTTTGATGGGGTCCACCCTGATCCCATTAGCTGACACAATATATCTTAGAAAGGCTACTTCATTTAGCCAGAATTCACACTTGCTTAATTTAGCGTATAACTTCTTCTCTCTTAATGTATGCAATACTAGAATAAGATATTATTCATATTCTTCTCTAGTTTTAGAATACACCAAGAAATCATTAATGAACACTACTACAAACTAGTCTAGGTGCAGTCTAAATATCTAATTTATTAGGTTTATGAATGTCACTGGGCCATCAGTTAGACAAAATGGCATCATTAGAAATTCATAGTGTCCATACCTAATGCAAAAATCTATTTTTAAAATGTCAAACTCCTTTATTTGGAGTTGGTGATACCCAGATCTCAAGTCAATCTTTGAGAAAACACTGGATCATTTTAGCTGATCAAACAAGTCATCAATTTTAGGTAATAGATATTTGTTTAAGTTGTTTGTAGTCTTTACATAGATGTAGTGAACCATCTCTCTTCTTTATAAATAGAATTGATACTCCCTAAGGTGAAACACTGTGTCTAATAAATCCTTTATCTAATAAGTCCTTGTAGACTTTCATGTTATTTATTAACGATGAGAGCGGTTAGTATATGGAGTCCCCACCTGGTCATCACCTGGACCACTGATCTTTTGCCTAGAAAAGGTTCAAAATCATATCTTATTTATGCCCTTATAATATCATTTATATTCTAATGTTTATCAATCCCTTATCATACAAGCAAGCATTTAATAAAAGCATTCATGTCACCTTTTCACATAGAGAAAATAAATTGTAGTATTGAAACATCCAATAAGTATGTATTAACATCTAGAAGTTAGGTTATAGATTTGTTGTTATTTGACTTGATAATTACCCATAATTTTATAGGAATTAGTGATAATTACCCTACTCCCATCACTAGGAGATTGGCCATTGTTAAAATACAATTTTTATTATGACTTTTACTAAGGAAAACTTAAAAATATTTTATTATGAAAACATCGATTAATTATGTAAAAAACCATTTATGTGAGGTTAAGCTTTTGGTATGTAAAATGAGTTTTTAAACCACCAATTACAACCCAAATAATCAAGAGATTTAAAAGGGTACAAAACCAAATGAGATAACATAAGACATATAATTGGTCTCATCTTCACATCATTAGGTCCATACGAAGTTAATAATGCTCTAGTATATGTTTGTGTAGACTTTTGCATGTAGGAATGGCTAGGTCCATCTAAAACTCCTATTTAGCTAGAATAATCACTTGTTCACAACTCAAAGAAAAGGTCAATAATACCAAATAATGGTCCATAAGGACCCAAAGAAAGGATAGGCTCACCACAACTTATTTCACATAAATAATGAATGAATCATGATCCATGCTTAAAGGGAATTATCACTAGGAAAACTATAGATTAATTGATGATAAAGAACATATAAACTGACACATGTATTTACAAGGACTGGGATTGCAAATAGATTTATATACTGACTATGTACCTTGTGAAATGGAGTCCATAAGGACTATAAAATAGCATGAATACACATAAAGTGTGATTATTTATATGGACTACATTCTTTGTAAAAGGAAGTTTATACAGATTACAAGATACAACAAACATATATAAAGCAATATGATCCATACAGACTATGTTCTTTATGAAAGAGAGTCTGTATGGACTGTAAAAATAAAATGAGTACACATAAAGCATTCTCATCCATACGGACTATGTTCCTTGTGAAAGGGAGTCCGTATAGACCATATATTAGTTCCATCATACCAATGATATTCATACTATAATCACATAATATAACAATATACAGATACATCAATATGGTAAATATGATATACAATATATAAAACATGATTAAAATAGTGTTAGATGATAGTTTGTACGGATGTTTAGTTGCATAAAGATTAATATAGTTAATCCGTATGGACATATACATGTCTGAAGATAAGTTTATGCATTTAAAATTATATAACATGAAATAATAATAGCATACAAACAATTAATCATACATAAGAAAATGGGTCAAAATGATAGCATACTCCGATGATTAATATAGGGATTACATTGAATCACCTCATATATAACCAATCATGGGAGATCATAAGTCTATATAAATAATACAAATGCATGTTATATGTATAGTAGGAGGCCTCAAATCTTACCTTATGAATGAGTTTTTAAGCAACAACATAAAATGTAGGGTTTTAGAAAGAATTGCGTTTTTAGTGTGGGCTGAAAATCTAGTAGCACGAATCTTACATTAGAGTCCTCTCCTAGACTCTCAAAATTATGTGGGTTTTAGCTTTCAAATTACCTCCCCCTTCACATACTTAAGAGGGGTATTTATATGTTTAGAGGATGGCTCTCCCAACCAGAAGAGGTATAATCCTTTTAGGATTAAGAGATAAAGTCTATATAGGAAGCTCTTATTTCTAGAAGCTTTCCATTGACAAGTCCATATAGACTTTGGGCTCTACGTTTATGTGGACTTAGGCTTTATATCCACCCTAGCAATTCATAAGCGTTAGGGCTAGTTTTGGTCTGAGTCTTCTTTAGCTTGTGCAGATGTAGGCTTTGGCTTATTTGTGTGGACATTGGGTTTTAGGCTCAACCATTCTAGGCTTAATCCATTTATGTCCATATAGATATGGACTTTACCTTGTCCGAGTAGACCTCGAGCCATGGGCTTTACTATTCTAGGCTAGATCTTTATTAATTAGTGTAAACCTTATGGCATTAAGTCTAGGTTGACTTACACTAAGTTAGTTCGTACGGATTAGTGTTCTAGGTAGCTTGCCTTATTGCTTGAGGTTATCTTTAGTTATCATCATAAGCCTAAAAGAAAGGCATCTACACTTATGCAACTGTACTTTCAGTATTTTCAGCTCTATAGGTGCCATTATATGAGGGGTTGTTGATATTGGTGTTGTGCTTGGGTACACTTCAATGGCAAACTTTATCTCATGTTCGGGTCTTAACCCTAGTAGTTCATCTAGAAAGACATTAGGGAATTCTACTACCACTAGTATCCAGCTAACATCGAGTTATATCTATTTAGTATCAACATGTGCCAAACATGCTTGGCAATCCTTCCAAATCAGTCTTCTTACTGTGGCTATAGAGAAAACATTAGATAAAAAGTCTATTCTTTCACTTACTACTATAATTTCCTCTGCATCTACTATTTAGAGAGTGAGCTTTTTTAATTTACAGTTTACTATGGCATTGTGCCAAGATGACTTGTGAAACTCTCTACCTGATTTGATTACTAGACTCGAATAGAAAGTATGCATATAAGTATGCTATCTAAACTACTATATCTTAACATATAAAAATATGTTTATAACTATTCTTAATAAAATACTTTATTCATGAAAACAATATGGGTTAACAAAAAGAAGCTATTGGTGCATTCTAGAAGTCAGAAGGAATATGAGCAATACCTTAAAATTGTATTGTAGATATTAAGAGAGAAACAACTGCACACAAAGCTGAGCAAATGTGAGTTCTGGTTGAATAAAGTTGCTTTTTTGGCTATATTGCCTCAACTAAAGGCATTAGAGTGGATCCCAACAAAGTAAAAGTGGTGCTAGGATGGAATCCTCCTAAGAATGTTTCAAAGATCCAAAGCTTCCTAGGATTAGCTTGGTATTACCGGAGATTTGTTAAAGGATTTTCCATGATTGCAGACCCACTGAGTCGCCTATTGAGGAAAGATATATGATTTGAGTGGGTTGACAAAAGCCAAGCTAGTTTTGACTAGTTGTAGACTATGTTGATAGAGGCTCTAATCCTTACTCAACTTGAACAAGGAAAGGAGTTTGTCATATATAGTGATGCTTCACACAATGGGCTTGGTTCTGTCCTGATGTAGGAAGGCAAGGTGATTGCATATGCCTCCCGATAGCTAAAGATTCATGAAAGGAATTATCCAACATAGGACTTGGAGTAGGCAGCTATTGTGTTTAAATTGAAGAAGTGAAGACACTACTTGTATGGAGAAAGGTGTTATATCTATACGGACCAAAAAAGCTTGAAATACTTGCCCACATAGAAAGAATTATACCTTAAGCCATGACAATGGAAAGAATTGATAAAAGATTATGATTGTGTGATCGACTACCATCTAGGAAAGGTAAACATAGTTATAGATGCTTTAAGTTGGAAGTTTATTACTGCCTTAAAAACTATACATGTCAGAGTAACATATAGACAAAAGGATGCTATTTTGGCTAAATTACAAGTTAAAGCTAATTTCAAGCAACAAATAAAGGAGGCCTAGATGAGAGATAACTAGTTGGTGCAGACCATGAGCAAAGTCAAAGAGGGGAAGATTCTTGGGTTTGAACTACGAACTGATGGAAGTTTATATCATCAAGGCAGGTTGTGTCTTTTAGAAGTAAATGAGTTAAGAACCCAAATTTTGAAAGAAGCTCATGAAGCTCTATATTCCATGCACTCTAAAAGCACAAAGATGTATCTTGATGTGAAACCCCATTATTGGTGGCCAGGAATGAAGTGG
>CANXYI010203042.1:0-14249 GCA_948208565.1 Hura crepitans
AATCTTCATTTAATCCCAATTACATGCCTGTAAAATTTTGTGGCCTAATTCCATCGAAAAATAAACGAACCAAAGTTTTCAAAAAATTTTAATAGCTCAATTGGCTATAAAACTTTGGGAATTCACCAAAATTCGCACAGACCTCAAAAAATTGCACCGTTTATTTTAAAATTCATATCTTAATCCCCTCTACGTGATCGCAAATTTTAGTGGACGAACTAAATCGATAGGATAATTTTCAAATTACCTCGATTTACGTATAACCTCAAAAATTCATAAAATATTCCTTGGACCTCCAAAAATATTCATTCTAATTTTAAAATGCTCACTTAGCGTATCGAAGGCCCATGTAAAAATTCAGGTCAAAAGTCAACATTTGACTTTTTGATACTATTCACCCGCTAGAATAAAATATTCTGAAGAAATATCAAATGATCTCAGAAAATTAAAATTTCTTCACCATTATACTCAGTGGAATTTTTGAGGTTCAGGGTAAGACATTTTCGGGACCATCCGGGCACATTCCCGGGTCCCGAGGTTGTCCCAGCCCGAAAATATTTTTTTCTCGTTAAACAGTAGTTCTTGGCCTGAAATGAATTATTGATTCTGCTAAAATTTTTATTTCATTCGTTTTGACTACTTTTAGGGCAGTCAAAGTTTTTCGGTTAATATACCAGTCATCAGACTCAGAATGATGGCCCGCACCGCAGGGAACATCACTTGGGCCAGATATCACTATTCACATGACCCGAATTTTCGGGCGTTATAGGGAAAGAGAAGATCAATAATTAAACTACGAACAAGACAATCAAAAGCTTAGTGCATTAAAAAAGTTGAGACATCTTCTTTAAATGATTATGTTGATGTTATCTATGTACCTTAACTTTTTGAAAATAATATTCCTATTCCTTTTGTTAATGAAATGAATGATTTTGATTATTTTTGTGATGTCTCATTGAAATCTTGACATGCATAATTAATTCAATCAATACTAGCCCTTTAATCTTGGCACAATTGAAAATCCAAAAGAGGTTTTAATTGCATCTGACATAACTATTGAAGAGAGCAAAATTTGAAAGAATATTGAAAAATACGAAAAAGTTTTGCCTGGACTTAAGAAGACATGTCTGGGATCGATGACAAAGCTAAACATGCCATTCACACCTACACTGATACAAAGCCAATGAAGCAAAAATTAAGACAAATGAGACTAGAATAGACTAAAAGGAATAAGGAGGAGGTGTACAAGCAGACAAAAACTAAGTTTTTGGAAGAGGTAAAGTATTTGACATGGTTGGCTAATATAGTTCCTTTTGCTAAAAAAAGATGGTAGGGTCCAAATGTGCATAGATTACAAGGACTTGAACAAATCTTGCCTAAAAAATAACTTTCCTTTGCAGCATATAGATGTCTTAGTGGATAGTGCCGCCATGTGTATAATTTATAGTTTTATTGATGGTTATGTTGGATATAATTAGATTTTGAATAAGATAGCTGATAAGATCAAAACTACTTTCATTACCAAGTGAGGTACTTTTTGCTATAGGATCATGTCTTTTGAACTAAAAAATATTGGTGCCACTTATCAAATGATGTATATTAAAATTCTAAATGATTTCATTGACAAAGAACTTAAGGTTCATGTAGATGATATGATAATTAAATCTAGGGAAAGGCATTTTGAGGCTTTGGAGAAATTCTTTCAAAGAATTAATAAGTATAACCTTCGGCTAAACCCCAAGAAGTATGTCTTTTAGGTAACCTCAAGAAAACTTCTAGGTCATATAGTAAGCCAAAGAGAGAGATTGGAATGGACCTTGACAAAGCCAAGGCTATTAGGGAAATGACAATACCGAAGAAGGAGTAAGAGATAAGAGGCATTTTTGTTAGAATTCAGTACATTAGTGTAAGCACGGGCTTTTGAGTCCCAAAAAGCCCAATAATGATAACTAAAGTCATGATTCAGGTAAAAGAATGATTAGCATAAAAGAATACTGAAAAAGTGGAAATTTTACTAAAAGGTAAAATGATCATTTTGTCTTTCAAAAAGAAAATGGTCAAAATGGGTGGAAGACTATTTACAAGACTTTAGAATAATCCCCAATAGAGATAAAATGAGGAATGAGAGTAAGTAACCCCATTTATAAGTCATAACAAGCATCAAAATCTCTATTAGCTAGGAGAAACATCGCGCAACTGTATCGAATAGTCAAGCGACTACACCAGACAATCAAGCAGCTGTATTTTTCAAAACGATTAAAATAGTTCGAATTCCATTCAAACTCTACTTTTAAGTCTTTAAGACTAGGAACGCTTCATAGATGTTTTGATCGGTTTGTACATCTAATTTAGAGATGGAAAATGATCCAAACACCTAGGATTTAATCTTATAATAGCTTTCACCTCTCCACCATCAAAGGCACATAATTCACATAATATATTTAATAATTAAGAGTGAGAGTTTCTTGAGAGCTTTCATGAGTTTGTTTGAGGGTTAATATTTTGAATATCATTAATTCAAAATATTATGGAGGGTTTAGAGTTATCATAAGAGTGTTAAAGCTATTCAAAAGAGTTCTTGGAGAATTTTTTCCATAAATTCGATATTCTTCTGTGGCAAATCATTTGTTTACTTGAAGTTTCATTATAGGTAAGTTCTAACCAATCATTCATTTATTTGAAGCTTCATTACAAGTAAGTTTTGAGTGCCAGAATACATATTATTCATTACAAAAATCATGTTTTCATAAGTGTCATGGGGTTAGTTGCATTAAGAATCATGTTTTCTAAGAAAATACAATTGCATGTTTTGATTATTCATCAGTAATATAACTTTGATTCTTTTTCACCTGATTTCTCATAATACTAGTTTATGTTTTCAAGTTATAATTATGTTTTCATCATTCACATAGGCTTAGGAGCATTAAAATCATATTTTCTTGCTTCATATAACTTTATATCTTGTTTATATCTAAAACTCGTTTGTAATCTTTGTTTGCATAATTTTGCATAATAGAAGTTATTTAAATCATATTTTTAAGTCACAAATATGTTTCCCAACTCATAAATGAATAATAGCATATTATAGGAGAACTATATCACATACCAAAGTAGTTATATCTATAAAAGTTCCATAGCATTTTTTATTATGAATTTTTTATTTTATTTTATTGTAATTATATCGTTTATATGCTTTATGTGAATATTAGATCTTAGGAATTGCATTTTGTATTAAAAAGCATGGTTTCACTGGTTAATACATAGAATGCATAATAATTACTAGACATAATGATTATTAAATGTTAATCACGAATTCAATTCTTTGAAGATCAATCAGCTTAGTCATACTATGGGTTAAAATACTTACACCGAGTTTATTGGTTCTCGGTAAGCACCAAGTGGCGACTCCTGACAAATCCCCATTGTCGCGAGCCACAACCATCTTCCAATGATGACCCCACTGGGGAGAAGTAATATCACTCTTCTCAAAATATGATTGACACCTAAAACTCATTCATCAATCTATATGTTCGGATCTATATTAAACTTTGAAACAATGAGTGTCGCCCTTTATAGACGCCATGAAATCCTCAAAATATATCTAACCTGTAAGGGTTATATTCTGACCAGTCCACATCTAACCTCAAAGCCAACATATAGGATAAAACCTATCCCTAGGTACCCTTTTTATTGTGATGAATTTGAATTTTTATTAGTTAAGTTAATTTAAAGTCTTACATGACCACCTTAGAATTCTAAAGAAAATCAATTGCCTCTCCTTTTTCCTATAGGGAAAAGGTTATGATTTACTTTAAATGAACTCAACTAGCTAGAATTCAAATTCAATAAGTAGCACAAATGAACTCAACTAGCTAGAATTCAAATTCAATAGGTAGCACACCATGAGTAAAATTCATATGTCCTAGTTAATGTACAAATTGAAAACCTAACTAGGATAGAAATGCATCTACCTTAAGTGGGAGTAATAAGGCTAGAAGGATTGACTGTTGTTATACCATATATCTCATGTCTACATGCAGTCGAAGAAATAATGTGCTTTTTCTTATTTGTCAACACCATTTGCATTACATCCTTTATAATTGAGTCCTTATTACCCTACATGGTGTTGTGAAACATGAACTCATTTTTGTTGAGAAACTTTAGGGATTGCTAATATATCCATCACTTCCAAGCCTTGTACCTTCGGGTATATCAAAGGTGACCTAATCAATCGCCTTAACCTTGATTAGAAAGACTTATTAGGAGGAACCCTTGCTTGTAGAAACCCTTAAGCCTTTAAGACTGAACCAAAAGCCTATATAATAAACCTAATAACTCTCTCTAGTTGTATGCATTATCATTATGAATGTGATATTGACCTGTTGTATTGAACCTTATTTAACTTGTTTGACATTAGACCGAGCCCATTGGATCTTTTTATTTGGATAAGCTCAGCTCAATTTCATTTCAAATAAGACATAAACACTATCGAAATTTCTAAGCTATTACTCTTGCAAACACTTTAAATATGACATAGCTTAGCCTAAGACCAAATTTAGGATATTTAGGAAAGCCCACCTAGGAAGGAATGAATCCCATATGCAACCTTAATCATTTAACCACATAAATATTGTATACACATACATTGTAGGCCCATACCTTGTAGTCACATATCATGCTTACCCATACATATCCATATCATGAATTTGCACCATGCATCTTCATGTTGTAAAAGCCCATTATCTCTTTTCATGCATGTATACATCCATGCCTTATTAGATTCTTATGCTTTCACTTGTGGATGCATAATATACAACATTAGAGACATTTTATCTAGATATAGGCACACCATAGATTGGCATATGTTGTGCGTCACACGTACATCACTAATATACATCGCACATCATGTTACATCCTATAACATTTAGAATAGGTATGCCATACACCCATACATCATCTAGACTACTAGAACTATTACATGTGCTCCCTTTAAAAAATAACTATGCATCATATAGGCTACTAAAATAATTTTAGAATAGGTATATCATGTATTTATACATTAGTACACATTAAACTAACTCTCACTTGTACCTTAATATGCATCATATACCTTAGTATATTAAACTTTTTTTTACTATCATTCAAACACCATTAAAGTCATTTGGCATCTTATAGGTTTAAACATATACTTCATTAATAGGTAAATGTTTATATCCCTACATCATCCTTCAAGCATGTTAGGCATACATTCATGCATCTAAAGTTCTGTAAAAATCACAATCATCTTTCTGTCTATACATTGTCTCACTTAGCACACACTCCCCTTGTAATTCAATCGTGCATATTATGAACATAGTGACCCAACATTTTGTCTAATCTACTTAGGTTTGCCCAACAATAATTACCATAGTATATCCTTGGAATCATGCATTATCACCAATTATACATACAATCATATATCATGAAAAGTCACCTTGCATCCTTTAGGTATAAGTGTACCATGCATACATGCAATAGCATACATCATACATTAGCCAAACATAACACCTACTATTAGAATCACTCTATTTATATGCCATGTTCTATATAAATTCGTCATGCATCTGTACATCACCATACATCATATGCCATATAGACTACTTAGGTGTATTAATATATAATGTACTAACATCTTTAATTCTTGTTCATGCATTGCATATCATCTTTTACCTCGTATCACATGTTTATAAGCTCTCATACTCTTATTCACATGCCATTAGATTCACTTATCCTACCATACATGATGAGTCTCATTAGAGTCATTTTAAGAATGAATGTGCACATGTCCTCATATCACATATGACCTTACATTCCATTTTTTCAACCTTTTCAAAGCATAAGGATATCATACACTGATGCATTATAGATATTCGCATGTAGACATGACATATTAGATAACATTTTAGGAATAAGAATATCATGTGGTCATATATTAGCTTGTATTATGTGTCAATCATACATCACTAGACCCTTCGGTCAATAAGTGCATTACATGTCCGAACATTAGCACACACCCTAATAAGCCCCTATGATTAGAAATAACCCACTTTTGGAACATCATACATACATATTAATATCATCTTCTGTCTCATATCTTATTGCTTAGACATATGTATGTAAGGTATCATATAAGACCATTCGTACAAACATACATTATTAGAATCACTCTAGGAATATGTTCACCATACATTAGCTCACATCATATCTTGTAAGATCATTAAATAGGCATAACATGCATTTTCTTATATCGTGGCTTGTAATATCATTTGTACATTAATGGGGTATATATGGGATGCATCATTAAGGTCATACATCATTTATCATACGTGTCTCTTATACACATATGTAAATTATTCAAGCATGAAAAATACATAAAGATAGTTTACACCAATAGAGGATTATTCAAGCATTAACATATACCTTTGGAATCATTTTCCAAAGAATCACCTCTTATGTATTAGCTCATTATATATCCATTCATCATACTAGTCCCTTATCTATGCACGCATGAATCATACATGACATTAAAGATAATCTACATCTAATATCACATTGAGAATATCAGGCATTCATTTCTTAGTCATGCATACATAGCCAACAGTTTGTGTAAAATGTCACACCTTAGGTAGACTCTTGGGTTGGCTATTGTCCATGCTCGCATGGCATACATTACTAGGGATCATTTTAGAATTAGATGAATTACTCATCTATGCACCGATGTGCATCATGCATCGTACTAGACTCTTGTGCTCATGTCATGTGCATGCTTATGTAACATTAAAGATAGTTTACATCTCAACCCATTTTACTTAGACATCATACATCCATGCATTAAGTATCATATTAGACTCCTGCATACACATTCATACAAATCACTCAACAAATATGCATCGTTTCATTTAGACATAGGTTCATCATATGTCAACATGCATCATGCAATATACTAGACTCTTATACCCTCACTTATTATACAAGCACAACATGTATAATTAGAGTTATTCCCCTTATTAAACATACATAACATCCACTTTGGCAGATGTACTTAAGGCTTTACCATACATACATCCTAACCAATCTCCATACTAGTTAGCTGTTTTACTATTGAAGATCATCTTTTACTTAGACTTCTTAAGGAAGCAAACTTTACCATTTTCCCAAAAATTCCTAACCAAGTCAATTCTATGATAGGCTACCTCATTAATGAGTGTAACACCCTTCACCTTGATATTTAAAACCTTATAAAACTTAACACAATACTAAACCCAAGGAATGCCCCAAAATAAACATTTTTAGATTCCATAAAATACCCCTCAAAGATTTGAAAGACAAAGTCCTCTTTTTTAGGTTATTAATCTACTCTCCTAAGATCCAATACTTAGCCAGACAATGCTTTTATTCCAATACCCAAATTGAAATATAAAGCCTTATGGAACAAAGGCTATGGTATGATTTGAAAAGATTTTGATGACTCCCTTGTATAACGAAATCCTAAGCTTAATTTTTTTTCATTTTCCCTTATTTTTGCTTCACCTTGTTCTTGTTACAAGCATTTTTTCTTCATTACAGTTATTACATAGCTTCTTACCCTTGGAAGTGAGTTGAAAGACAAAAAAAAAGGAGAAAGAAAAAAAAAGAAAAGACAAAAAAAATCAGCTTAATCCATATATCCTAAGGTGAACAACATAGGACTCTCTAAGAATTGGCCTATAAATTGTATACTTAGTTTCAAGACATGGGACTTAGTTTTTCCTTGTAGTACAACAGAAGTATCCTTGAAAGTGAAGAGAGAATATGGAAAAAAATAGAAGAAAAAGAAAAAAAGAAGAAGAAAAGAAAAGAGGGAAAATTAGAAAGTTTAGGAGTAACCAAGCTTTTTAAAAAAATCATCTTCAAAAGCAGAAAATTCAAAAATATCCACTCATAAATATTTTAAATCCCTCTTCTTAAATGGATATACATCCACTCTTCTTAAGCTCAAATGTCTATGGGAATTTTTTTGAGTGTTAAATGTTTAAGTTTCTTTTTTGCCTCTCTTATATCATTAGTGGGCTTTAAAAATACTAGAAACCCTTTTTACTATCCTTAAAATATTGAAATGATAAATCTAAAGCTTTGAGGCCCCGAGCATTTTCGTCACAACAGCTCAAGCCTAACTACTCCAAATAACTTATAAATAACCCAACAACATGATCTAAAGGGTTGGCCTAAATTGGCAGTTGAGTCTTAGCCTTATAAGCTTCATCCACATTTTCTTTATCTAATATGAGATTTGATAGCTCCTCTTAGACCCAAAATCTCTCCTATATTTTGCTTAAGGTGTCACATTATTTTTTAGACTATGGTTGCCTCACTTACAAAACTCTTTTTTAGTAATGAAAATGATAAATCCCACTAAGTCGATCAATCAAGAGCATGAACTTAGGCAAAAATTAGAAAAATTGAGAGAAAATTCTGGCTAGAAAATTTATAGACTAGTTAGTAATAAAGATATCATCAGTGCACTACTTGGAAATATTAGAAGGAGTGATACAATTTGGAATATTAAGTGTAAAGATACTAAGGGCATGTGACTTTTAAGAGTATCATATTATGATATATCCCCTCAATTCAAGTTATAAGACCATTGATAACCTTTGGTTACTTCTTTTAATGTTCTATTCTCTTTTCTGCAACTATATTTTGTTAAGATGTTCCATCCTTGTTTTATTATAAGATTCATCAAATCTCTTAATGCTTATATAGCCTTTCTTATTTGGTGTCTTCCTATTCAAGCGTCATTCTCATTAGTAAAGCCCAAGTAAATCTTTTCTATGGACAAAACGTGAGCTTTTCTAAAGAGTCCAAACAAGTCAAACTAAAGAAAATCTAAAGACCCTTTGATAGATATCTCCTTCTCAGATTTGGATAAAGCTCTTATTATAACATCCCGAGCATTGTAAAATCAAGCCGACTGGAGTAAAATAGCATAGTTAGGAATTTAAATGCAATATTAGCATATTAAGTATGTATGATCGATGATTTACGTATGATAATGTATTTTAAGGGAGTAACCGATTAACACAAGAATAAATAAATTTCCTTTGAGAGAGAATTTTAATTTGGTGTACATATTAGAAGAAGAAATTAAATATATTAATGAAACAATAATGTAGTTCTGAATTTAAGGAAGCGGAGTTTTATTTAAGAGAAATTTAATTTAAGTAAAACAAATAGAAAGAAAGAAAACATGGAACAAAAGTTATGAGAAAGGGATAAATTTTGGTAGCAAATATGAGACTCTTATTTTATAACCATTTAGACCCGAAAATTAAGAGACGATAATTGAAAATAATTGAACAATTTATAGGAATTGAAAGCTGTAAATAGGGGCAGATAGTAGTTAGTGCTAATAACAAAAATCATATATTTACAAAAAAAAAATGGAGATTATTTTAGAAAAGAAATTCTCGTGAAAAATCGACTTAATGAGTCGATAAAATTGCTGGAAGTTTTAGGCAACAATAAGTTTGTAATAGTGAGCAAAAAAAAGAGAGGAGGAAATACCAAAACCCGTAAACTATCAAGCCAATGAAGTGAAAATTGAAATTCCAGCAAAGAAAGAATTGAAAATCTAGCAAAGAAATTGAGCTACAATAGAGGGAGTGGGAAAGAGAGCAAGGGGAGTCAATTGGTGAGCAATGGAAGCCATAACAGCTAACGCGAACAGCCGTAGCTAGTTTAATTTATGAGAAGAGTGGGGCACCAGAGGATGGCCGTCGCTATTGTAGCAGGTGATTCAGCATGGGGGAAACAACAGGTAAGTTTTGAGTTATGGTTGTTCTTTTACTGCTTGTGGGGGATTACAACATGAGAGAGGGAGGAAGTTTGGGTGGCAGAAAGGGAATGCTAAGCGGCTTTGCACTGCACCTAGTAGCGCAGCTGTCGATGCTTAGCAGCACCGCTGCTGTGCGCAGACAGCAAGTTACGCAGCGACCAGTGAGGGCAGAATGAGCCAACTGCCGTTACACAATAAGAGAGATAACAGGCTATTGTTGTAATTCAGAGGAGGAAAATTGAAGAACAGTGGCTAGAATGTTTAACAGATGATAAAGATGGGAGTTTGATCAAACCAGAAGAGGAATTGCGAGAAGAGAAAGTGCAGCAGAGCTTTGGGTTATCACGGGACCTGCGGAGTAGAATTCTTTTATTTCAGATACGTGTATTAATTTTATTTGAATGAAAATGAATTGTGAGTAATTGTGTAGTCAAGGATAGTAGGGTGCGATGTAGTTGGAACACGAAAGCATGTAAACTGGCATGTAGCAGTTAAAATGAGACTCGAACTTAGAGTGGTCGGGTACGAACAATTTCCTTGAATTTGTCCTTCTTATTATAAGAGGAAACTGCTGCTAGATGCTAGAAGTGGGGTTGAATTCTAATGGGAAATGGTGATTGTTGAACATGCACATAGGCATTTTAGTAGAGGTATGATGTCAAGTAAATAGTGGGAGTTATGTTTCTATCCGTTTCAGTAAGGCTATGCCTGCAGTGCTTTTTTTTTTTTTTTTTTTATGAATAAGTAAGTGCTTTTCTGGCTAATTTTGTTTTTAGATATAGACTAAAGTTTAGCAATGGATGGGTTACGAGATAGACAGCGAATAGAGGGGTGACAAAGGTGGAACCGAGGCCATAGGATTAGCAGATTTTTGTTATGTGATCTATGGATTTTGGTTTTAGGGTCGATAAGGTGAAAGAAATTGACAGGGGTTAAGATATAGATAAGAGTGAAAATATTTTTAAGTATAATAGAGTTAATCTAAGTTGTATGTTTTTAGAAATGTATAATATGTTGGTGTACATAAGTATTAAAGAGATTTAAGCTAAGCTATGGTATTAAGCATATAAAAGCATGCTTATGGGAATGTATAGAGGTGTTGTTATGGAAAGGGTAGCACCCGAAGATAGAAGTTGAGGGGATACTGACTCAAGATAGTCTGAGCGTTACTTCTAACAATAGAATTTTTCTATAGACAACAGCGAGGAAAGAACTCAAGGATCGGGGTTTTTCCAATTATAAGGGTATAAAAAAATGTAGGGTTTAAATAGTGTAAGTAAAGGACCTTTTAAAACTAGAAATCAAACTATAAAATTGTACACTAATGAGCTAAATTTTTTTGAATTATGGATGAATAACTTTGCGATGAATTGAGTCGATTTCATATTTTAGCAAGTACTATGTACACATATAACTATGTTAATCCTCGAAGATATGAATTTGTGTGATCGTAATAGGAACTCAAGTCGATTATATCTAAGATTATGGATGTTAGTGAATGCGGGTTTTAAATGCGTATGTGACCTTAGTAAGTGCAAGCTCATGATAAAAGGGTGGCAAACATCACAGTATTTCCTGTTTTGGTGCATCAAAATGGTCACTAGAGTAAATAGCTTTAATTCAGAATTGGATATATATTTTTGAATTCAAGAAAAAAAAAAAGGTTTAGTTGTTTTAGGCACCTAATTAAGTGGCACAATTAAATTTTAGCACGCAGGAGACTATAAGATAATGTGTGAGAACAAGTAACTCAGAATCCTAAGTTTGTAATACTTGAGATGTCATATTAGGAGTAAATTGATTATACATGCCGCAAGTACCCCTTTAGTGCATATGATCGAGATAGTCCCGATAAGTGGTAGCCATGTATATGAGTGTAGGTTCTCTAAATGGACATGTTTCAGTGTGAACTATGTAAACATGCCTCAAAAGATAAGTTAACTACATGTGGAATTTGTAAGCTTACAGGTACGTATTGGAACATGGGCATGATCCTAAACCATGCAAGCACGTCAGTTAGTAACAGTATGCATGTTGTCAAGCTATTGATGTTTATGAACAGCGTAATTTTCTTTACTATGACCTTGTGTGTAAAACGAAGCAAGGTGCCATTATATTATGTAAGCTATCATGTATTATGATTTTTTCAGAAGTGATTTAAATATTGACTTACCCCAAGTGTAACTGTATTAGACTTTAGAAATCATAACAATTGTACATTTAATCAGAGTATGCAGTTTAACAAGTACATTGCAACTGTAAGCTTACTATATAACTAGTGTAGTTATAATAATGTGATATGTAGTGTTAGGTAAAGACACATGAAAATATGGAGTCATATGAATTAATATATGAGTCTACGATTATAAGTCTCGTCTTACTTATGATTCTAGTTTCACTCTAAGGATACTTCCCTCTAATCAATAGTAAGGTATGTCCTCCCATATCTTCATAGTCTCACATATCAAATTAATTATATAAAGCTAAGTAATTTTAGTTAATTCTAATAAATTTGTTTTCAATGGCAAGTATGTTTAATGGACTCATTCCCTGCATGTTCAATGTAGTATAGTGCTCATGTCTACACTGCCTAGTATTATGCATTAGTAACACGTTGGTATCGATTGCTCACAACCTATGCATTGTATTAGTTGTGCATTAGTGAGAGGTATGTCTCTCATTTGTATATAGCACTGAAATGTCTTAATTATACCAGCTACATACCTATTAAGCTACCATCAGCTAACGATATTTAGATAGAACTATTACAGAAAAGTAAAATAATAAGATATAGAAAGTGCATTAGAAACACACAAATAAGAATAGACGAAACCAGCTCTATGAGGTTAAAATTCTGTTAAATAAAAATCTCTCATGTTAAAAGTATTAGTCATGCCATTAACCATGAGAACAGTATTATGTAGAAACAATGAGGTAAATAGAAATAAGCAAATAACATAGAGGGATGAAAATAGTGTGCATATTTCTATTATAGCTATAATTTGAGGGAATAAAATTAAACGCTTAAAGCCTAAGGTAAACCCTATAGAATCTAGGTGAGGGTAGCTTTGGAATGCCAAAGAGGGATTTTATGCATATTTGCAACAACTGCAGCTTGACACAAGTGCCGTATGAGCTCATTACAGTTGATAATGGTCGAGGCCACAAATGCTTTTTAGCTTACTGATATTTTTCAACTTACAGTATAGAGGTGGTAGGGCAATGGGCGAGCCTATCCTTGTCACTATTATTAGTTTACAACTTTTCATCCCGGTTTACCCTTCCTCAGGGTCATTCTTAAAGTGAGTTACCAAAGGCTCTATTTATGTTAATTATGTCAAATTTAAAACACATTAACATCAAACAAAAACAAAGTTAAAAAGAAAGCGGGAAACATGTTATGATATGGTGCATGCATAAGCCATTAGAATTACAGTCATAAGATTTTCAAATTACAGTATGATGTAGATATAATGAATCATGAGACAAGCCATGACATGTTAAGATTTACAGTTACATGATTCATGAAGTATGGTATGACATAGATATACACTTAGCACTGAAGTATAGCTATTCATGTAAAGTCCTTCCAGTGGGAAGGGATAGTTGAATAGTAACAATAGCTAGATGTATACATATCATCAGTACACAAAATATACATGATATGTTAGGAAATACATGATGTTGAGTAGAAATAGAACTTTGATATACATGTAATTAAAAGGTATTTGACGTGAGTATGCTTGAAAAATTGTAATAGAGGATAAAAACTGTAATAATAGCAACATCCCACTGACTACCAGTTAAGGTACTTATAACACATAACTATGGTTAAATTGTGATTTCATTATGTGCCCAAGAGTATATATGGGCTATAACTAGGATAATTTAGAAGGGTAATCATGTCAGTCTTTTTAATATAGGATACTAACATAGCCTTTCTTTAACGTGCAGGTTATGGGAGAATGCTGAGGGTGGACATCACAACACATGCAGTCTTGCCCAAAATCTCAAAATACCTAGACCTAATAGGAAATTAATGATAATTGGCTTAATTAGGATTGTCAAACTTATACATGTAATAAGTAGCAAATGAGTTATTTCTTATTATGTAAGTATATGTGTAAGGCATGACAAGCAGTGTGATGGACCAATACTAAAGTATGTCAAGTAGGACAAATAATTGCGCGTGTATTTTCCAAGGTTGGTGTATGTACATCTCAATTTTTAGGTGTATGCCCGTATAAGTGATCAAGGGCTAGTTAACTGTATGCTTATATGAAATATGATTGTCAGGTATAAGTGAAGGGAACCCTTATACAACTTATCCCTCCTTAGGACAGATTTAGTTGCATTCTTAAGTTGTCATAAGGAATGACGAACTTGCTATTGTGAT
>CANXYI010203169.1:0-10848 GCA_948208565.1 Hura crepitans
TAATAAAAGAAAATGTTATGAATTAATGACTTATGAAATAAATTGTAAATGGTTGAGTGAACTAATAAGAATATTTGCAGTATGGTTATGATATTATGATGTTTGTAACTATCATAATCTGCATGGTTTTGCATTTCTATAAAATCAAAGATGTAATCTTGTACGTAATGTTAAGGAATTGAATTTAAACTAATAATGCTAGGCTTATAACCTTATAGGTTTGCATAATAAATGTATTGGATGCTTATATGTGTATGATTTGTATATATATTTTAATGAACATACCACTAAGTGTATGCTTAGCATATTGATTTTTCAATGCACAAATTACAATCATGGTATAGTAGGTGCAGCTTTAGCAAGTAGCAGTGTAAATAAAGGGGTTTCCTTCTTCGAAAGATTAGTTGCCTTCAAATATCTAAGTATGTATGTAATAAGTGATGAAACAATTAGTTCGAGTACTCATGTATCTATCGGCTATAATGTTAAAACATAGATAATGTGTAATAACATTTAGTTTGTATACATCCTAAAATGAGACATATGCAACATAAACTTACCAAATTGTAATATGTGAATTTGAGAAACGTTGTGAAATGTCAATGTGAATGTAAGTTGATAATGTGATGGAAATGCGATGTTACTTGAGATTTGATTGGATGAGTCTATGAAGAACCAAGAGGGTCCGAAGATGTGTGTTGAGTGTGGGATGATTATAGAAGTGCTTTTATACAGGTTTTAAAATTTTAGTTTTTATTATATTACCGAATTTTCGTTAAAACATGACCCATCACAAACTTAGTGAATGGAACTCATATGCGTGTTATAATTCTAACTTATATGGTTATAAAAGGGTTTTAATAAGGATAAATATCTTAAAGTGTGATATCTCTCATTCAAGTCTTAGAATAATCTGGGTAAGGGGTGTCACAATGGCATACACTTGTTGTTATGAGCATAGCCTTTATACAAGGAACTAAAAGTACTTACCTCATTGCTAAGTAGAAAAAAGACCTTTAGAGTGAGGCTAGCATCATAAATAAATTAGTCAGACTTATTTACATAACCTTGTATGTGCTTTAAGTTTTCTCTATCTCAATTATGCCATTCACTATAAAGCCTCGCCTTATGATATGCCCGATTCCCCATCTATTCCCTAAAGTATCTATGCTCGTAAGCTATTTATCTGAATCTAGTAACCTTATTTATGATACTCAAGTGTATGAGTGGCCTAGTATTATGTAAACCCAGTTTAAGTTACCCACATGGACAAATGTCATATTATAGCTTGCGCTTATCTTAGGACCCTAAGCTTTTTATGTCCTTAGCTAACATTGCATAATACATTCATATATTTAGGTTAGTTGCATACCCATTCACATTTACTAACATGGTTGTTTGCCCTATTTGGTCTACTCTTGTATTTTTCATAATGTGTTTACTATAACTATCTACAAAATGTGATTATTTTAAGTATGCCAAAAATGTTTGTGTCTAGTTTATCTTATGCCATCTAACTTAGGTATGCATTCAAAAGTAAGCAAGACTAACTTGATTTCCCTTGCTAGCTACTTACTATAGTCTCTTACTTGCCTCGTATCATAACACAATTAGTTACAACTAAAGAAGAAAAGTTCATATATGGACAAGCCATAGAGAAGCATGGAGAAGTGGACATACCTACACTAACAGTTACCTTTTGGTCATTCTTGGCCTCTCAAGTTCCTCTAAGTCAAAAATACACTTGGAGTCCAAGGTTTAAAATGAAGACCCCTCTAACATTTTCAGAGCTTGCTTTTTAAACTCTAGAGCAACCTTGTTCAACCTGTTTTATCACTCTCATCTCTTGTATATCCCAAAAATAAAAAATTCAACCACTACTCATGTTTTTCCATCACCTTTAGTGTAATTTGACATGTCTTCACAATTATCTCTCTTCCCTTTTTTCTGCAATCTGAGTTCATTCCCTTAATAAATTGTTCTCAACTCGAAGTTCCTATATGTTGGATTATCAACTTCTCACTAGTTTTAATAGATCGGTGACTCTAAAGGTACTAGTAGACTGCCACCTCCTTAGCTATGCTCTTCACTCCTTTGATTACTCATTGCTGCACCTTTTCTGAACTTCTCCACTTAAACTTTCAATTGTTGGTCATTCCCCCATCTTCTCATTCCTTTGTTGGTGGATTGGATTTTTTCTTCCCTTTGATTTTGGTACTTATAGCAACCTAAAATAAAACTTGGTGATAATTGACATTTTAAGTTGGTTTCTAAGGGGAATTTCCCCTAAGTCACCCTTTCACTTCTTTTCTATCCTTTTTTTTTTCCATTTTCCTTTCCTCTACTATACAAGGTGTCGAGTTTTCTCTCTATATTTTTTTTGATTCTTCATTAATCTTAGTCCCTTTTGTTTCGGCCTATCAAAGCATTAAAATAAGGATATTCTAGTAACTCTAATGGGATAATAAAAAAATTTCACCCCTCTAACCTTTTTAATTTCTTAAAATCAAAGTCCAAAATTTTAGTCCCTTGAACTTCAATTTAATTCTCCCTTTTATTCTTCTTTTGACCCTTCCTCAATTTATTGTCTATCGTATTCATTATCTTAAAATCCCTCTATTCGAGTCCCTTATTTTTCCTTGGGCCGATCAAATCGAAACAGCTAAAGACTCGACCTAAGCCTCACACTTTAAGTCTCGAAAGACAAGAAGGAAGCTAGAGGAATCTAGGACTACTCCTATTTAATTAACTTAGGAGGAGCAAGTTGGGCACCACAAGGTAGGAGTCGCCACTCAATCGAGTTAGAAAATACCTTGTAGGGCCAAAAGCTAGAGCAGTTTGGAACCCTACTCTTATTTATACCTCAAATTAATACGAAAATTCGGTTTGAATTTATGACATTATTCCTTTTCTCAATCAATGTTTTGCAATTAAAGTAAATCATATATTCACATATGAGAATTTACAAAATATATTTACAGAGAAATAAATAGGTGCATGGAATTGAAATATCATACATGAAATTGGGCAATTGATTGTCTCGAGAACTTTGGTTCTCATATGTCAATTTTGGAAAATGGATTTTATTGTAGTGATTTTTGGAAGAATGGTTTGAGAACTTTGGTTCTCGTATGCCAATTTTGAAAAAATGGATTTTATTGTGGTGACTTTTATTAAGGAGGAATCGAAATTTATTTTTATTAGCAAAAAACCAATTTATTGGGTAAAAATATGATTTTTTATTATTATTTCTTTTTTAACGTGTAAAATCATTTTTCTACCTAATTCGGTGTTCGTGGAATATTTCGTGATTGAAATTGGAAGTGTCATACATAAAATCGGGTGATGGATTTAATTTGAGAACTTTGGTTCTCACATGTCAATTTTAGAAAAAATGGATTTTTCTTTATTGTGACTTTTATTAAATAAAATCAAAACCTATTTATTAATAAACACCAATTAATTAAATAAAAATACTTTGATTATTTTTCCAATCGCATGAAAAATCATTTTTCTAATTATTACAGCATTCACAGAATATATAAGGAAATAATCCGATAATAAAAATAAAATACAAGGCAATTACTTAAAATGCATTCTAACTAAATAAATAAAAAAATAAAATTACATTTTGGGATGCCTAAAATATAATCTAATAAGAAATAGGCAATAATAAAAGCAATCAGCAGAAAAACGCACAAAACACAGAGAATAAAATAGACAGCAGAAAATAATGGGTGTCGAAAAATCACTTCACTGAGATTTAATGAGGTAGCAAAAAATATATCACTCAAATCCCAAATAATCAAATAACTTGCATCAGTATGCGAAGCAAAAATAAACGGACAGATAAAAATTAAATAAAAAATAGCCAGTCATAAAAATATAAAATATTGCACAAATAAATCATCTAACTGATAGATGGATAATGCAAAAAGAAGAATAAAAATAGCAAAAACAACAAAAATAATATTTTTGTATGCGAAGCAAAAATAGAAGGGCCGACAGAAATAAAATAGAAATAGACAGTCACAAAAATATAAAATATTGCCCAAATCAATGATCATATCTAACTGGTAGATGGATAATGCAAAAAGAAAAATAAAAACAGCAAAAATGACAAAAAATAATATGTTTGGATGTGAAGCAAAAATAGAAGGACAGACATAAATGAAAATAAAATGAGCAAACCCACAAATGTAAAAAATATGGCACAAATAATTTATCACATTTAACTAGTAGATGGACAAAATTGAAAGAAAAATAAAAATAGTAGAAAAATGGGTCAGTTGACACATCGAATATATTTGCTTTCAGAAAGATCTCTATCGGATTGAAAACGGTGCTTGAATCTTCAAAAAATCCAAAAAAATGGAGTTAAAAGAGTGTTTTTTGCCTTTTTGTGTATTTTCTCTCTCTAAAAAATTCTCTTTTCAAAATGATCAACCCTAGAAAGGAAAAATCCATTTGGTATTAATACACATTTCCCGTAAAAACGGGCGTTTGGGGATGAAAACAGCCGTTTTCGGCTCAAAACAACCAAAACGATCATTTTTGCAAGCCAACTGGCCGTTTTGGGTGAAAACGGCCATTTTCGAGAGCAAAACGGTCGTTTTGGCTATTCTGGGCCCAAAACGGCCATTCCCCTTGTGGGAATGGCTATTTGAGGTCCAAAACGGGTATTTCTTATATGGAAACGGCTCATTTTGTGCCCAAAACGGACGTTCCCTTTGTGGAAACGACCTATTCTTCTCCAAAATGGCCATTTTCTCTTGCAAAATGGCCGTTTTCAAATTTTTTTTAAATTAAGAAAAAAGTTTTTATATTTTCGATTCGGACGTAAAAAATCCCTTTTTTAGAATTTTTGTCCTCTTCATCATCATTAGGCAAATTGAACCTAAGAGCCCCAGAGACCCAGTGTCTATAGTTGCCCCTAACTTTGGGGAGGCGACTACAGAGTGTGTGAGGTGACCTAAAGTTCAGAAAAGAAAGAGACACGTACCTCGAGGGCGATCTTTTCGTAAGAATCGTCGGTTCCGAGTTAGTGCAGTCTGGGCAATGTTGGAGACATTACACCCATAGCTGATTTAGTTTAAGCAGTACTGTGAGACATTGCACCTGAACTCAGGTTGAGCTGTGAGATGTTGCACCTGAAGATAAGTTAGTTTAGGCAGTGCTGTGAGACATTGCACCTGAACTCAGGCAGTGCTGTGAGACGTTGCACCCGAAGATGACTTGGTTCAGGCAGTGCTATAAGACATTGCACCTGAACTCGGGTAGTGCTGTGAGACGTTTCACCCAAAGATAACTTGGTTCAGGCAGTGCTATGAGACATTGCACCTAAAAATTTCTTAAAAGGACACATTTGTAAGGCTACCTAGAAAATTTAGGTTGCCTCTTGTGTAGAAAAGATGAAGTAAAACATGTTAGTTCATCAGTGGTCATTTACAACATGGATGCATGCTATGTGTGTGAGTGCATTTTTTTTGAATTCATGTCATAATTTTGAAAATTATAATTTTATACCTTTTCCTTGTTATTCTTCTATTTCTCTCTTTTTATTATTTTATATATTTTCTTATTTTATCTATCTCTTTATTCTGTTTTGTGTGTTGTTTTGTTTTTTTTATTATTCATTGTCATTATTTATCAGGTATTTTATTGTTTTATTGTTCTATCCATGTCTTGCCAAAAAGATAAAAGTAATGAGCAAAATATGTCAATTTTATAAATGAACACTTTTGAGTACAAAACTTTTGTGTCCTAAACTAATATGTACATACAAGTACAATAAAATAAAATAAAGCAAAAATAAAGTAAAGTCTAAGGAGCCAGAGGCTGACTTTGGTCTCTTAGCATCCGAAGCTCTGCCTCCATCGCTTCTCGTCTCTGTGCAGTTTGCCACTCGGACTCCTCAATCCTCGCTCTCAAATCAGTGTGAGTGCGCTGGAACTGCTCTGTCATCCAAGTTTGCAGGCCTTGGAAAAGAGACTTGAGTGATGGTAGAGGTGGCGTTAAAGAAGATGGACTTGCCTCATCAGTCTGTTGCCTCTGAACTGGCCTCTTAGAAGTCAAGTCGATCCCCAAAAGCTCTTTGAGATCCAATGCAAACTAATCATCTCCGCCTAGCCGATCCCCCGCCTGCTGATCCAACTCAACCTCTGTCAGCAGTCTGTAGCCTGTAGGTGCTCGAGGATCGACCTTCACGATCCCAATGGTGATGTAGGTGTCTCTGTCGACCCACAACTGATGTCAAAGAGACTCACCCAGATACGGCTCCGAAATGCCTAGCCTAAGCAATAAGGTGGTGGCAACTCCTCCAACAATGATCCCTTTGCCTGGGGATCGGCTGGCGTAGTGTAGATACTTGAGGATGGTCCAGGTCGAGTTAAATCAGACACAGTGCTCTATAGCCCAGAGGCTATATAACTTAGTCTAGTTTAGCTGACCGGAGCTGCTAACGCATCCGAGGTAGCTAAGAGCCAACACCCGGTGTAAGTAGTGGTGAACTAGATCTCATTTAGTGGATGCCTTGGTCCGGCCGGCATTGTAAATGGTGTCACGTTGACCAATGGACCCCCAGTGCTCGTCTAAGCTCTCGGGGACCTTTGTGTCCCCATTTATGGGCAATCATAGTAGCTCCGTAAACTGTAAAAAAGAGATGTTGAACTTGCTCCCTAACATGGCGAAGTGAATAGCGGAGGCATCGTCTAGCTGAGCCCATCGATACCGAAAGGTGCTAAGGAACTCTAGTGTGACAGCTAGAAAGGTGGCACACTGTAGTAGGTAGAATTCTCGCCACCCCACCTAGGCGAGCAGCTGATCCACTCAGTCTAAAATACCTAAGTCTCATAGTGTCTAGGTGCACATATATTGGCTCTCAATCTGAGTGACGATGGCCAAACGTCTATATCGCTCCATCTCTTTGTCAATAAGCCAACTTGGTACGGCCACGTGTTCTAGCACGAGTTGGCGACGTGGATTGCTTTGTTGGCGTGGCGGCATGATTACATGTGTATATTTATATAGTGCTTAGGTGAAAAAGTTGTCAAAATGTACGAAAATGGTAAAAAAAATAAAAAAAATGTAGCTTTTATATTGACAGGAAAATGACCGTTTTTGCCCCGCCAAAATTGTCATTATAGGGGAGAAAATGGCCATTTTCTCGATCGAAAGCTGCCGTTTTGGGCCAAACCCAAAATGCCTATTTTCTAGCTCAAAACGGCTGTTTTCAACCAAAAAATGCCCGTTTTCTAACTAAGAACTCCTATTTTTGCTCCAAGTGCTCCTTTTTCACCTTTTAAAGCTATAAATACCCTAATGCATATATAAATCCTCGTGCTACTTGAGTTTTTTCTTCATTTTTGCAACAATAATTGGCGAATTCCTCAAAAGGCTTTATAAAATTCTTAATCTCCCTTCTACATAGGCAACCCCTACCTTGGCTCCTTTTAGCAGGATAAAATTTCTTCAAAGAGTGCGTCTTAATCAGACTTTTCTCAAAGCAATGATCGGATTTTGGGATCCACAATTCCAGGTCTTTCGATTTTCTCATCAAGAGATGTGCCTCCTATCTGAGGAATTTGCTATAATTTTAGGTGTATTTTATTCTTTTGACACACTACCTTGCTGTCCGACCTGTGTTCCCCGGTACCTGTATGAGGCTATCGATTTATTGGGCATATTACCATCTTTGGCTATCAAATGGGTCCTACGGAGAGGGCCAATCTCTCTGAATGCATTGCTGGACTATGCTGAAAGTTACACAGATATTCCATCCCTCTGAGCAGGCGCATACTTATTCATATTCTTCTCCAAAATATCTGACAGTTTCAGCTAAAGACCACTTTAGAGACTATTAGCTATTCAATGTGATCAATGATTTAAAGAAAGTGCTGAATCCTTTTTCTATGATCTTGGTTGAAACAATTCTTAGTTTGGACGCTGTGTAGTCTAGAGAAGCTAAATTTTTTCGTGGGAGTCGGCTTCTATTTTAGGTTTTTTTTTAGACTAGACCACTTTGGGAAAGGGTTTTTGCCCTATTCTCTTGTCTACCTTTTACCTAGGAAGCCTTTGCGGGTTTTTATTCCTACCAAAATTTTTAAGGATAAACTGCCCTTGCAGGTTTTCACCCTATCCTTTGCTTGACTTTTGCTTAGGACGCCTTCGCAGGTTTTCATTCCTAACAACATTTTTTTTAGCTGTAAGAGAAGGTTCGCCTATTGGACGATCCTCCACCTCGTGTCCTTGGTTCTTAGGGATTGAAGCATCTATTGTGTCAAGCCATTATGTGACATTTCATAGATGTTGAGCAATAGGTTTCGTGGCTGAGTGCTTTAACAGACGAAGCTATAAGTTTCAAAAACCCTTAGATTTGCTTATTGTTCGTGCAATACAGCGGTCTGTCGGGCTGTGTTCCTCTAACTGGCCTTCATAAGGTTACCTTTTGCATCCCTAAACATTGCGTGAGGCAATTTGGTGAGACCCAAGGGATTGTAACCTCCCCGCTATCTTTTAAAGGAGGAGATATATCCATCACCTTCACTTCTAGTTATCATGAGCTATGAAGGCAGTTACCCCTGAAGACAAACATTGCACCCAAGGTCATTTGTAACTTTCTAACTTCAAATGCATATAAAGAAAGGGTAATAGGCCCTTCTCAAGACAACTGGGCCCGCTGGCTAAGGATGAGTGGCGAGAGCAGTAGCAAGAGGCAGAGGACTTAAAAAGAAAGAAATAAAAAGAAGCTTTTCTACTTTTATTTTGTATTTCTTTGTTGCATTTAACATTGTACTCCTTTAGTTTATAAAATGCTCAATCATGCTTATTAAAGTGGTCCTATATAGCAACATCATATTGGCATTTATGATAATCACAACAGGACATTAATACAATAACACGTTTCCTCATTTAATCAAGGGAGTTCTCAATTACATCTTAAACTCCTGTCGCCAATCAGCCCTTGAGAGTTTTCTTGATTGACTATTTTCTCTCAACCCCTAATTGTTGCATAGAATGCCTTTTTTTGGTTTTCACCTTATCAGGGTGACCACTTTTAGCAAGGCTTCCGTTTGCCGATTTTCGACCCATAGGGCTATTATTTCTCTTTTTTTTCTCTTTTATTTGTCTTTAGCCATAGAACCTTTTTAGCCTGTCCATATTCATGGGATCCCTTAATTTGTTTCCATCACAATTTGTAAGGATCATAGCGCCCTTCAGTAACATTTACTTGAGGATGAATGGCCCTTCCTAATTTGGTTTGAACTTCCCTCTCAAGTCGGGTAGTCCTGGTCTCATCTATTTGAGGACTAGCTTTCCTTCTTTCAATTTACGATCCTTCACCCTTTTACTAAAGGCACGTGACATCCTTTTCTAGTAAACTTGATTGTGATAATTGGCTCTTAATTGCTTCTCATCTAGCAAATTCAACCGTTAGAATCTTTGTTCGACCCAGGCAATCTCGGGAATCTCTAACTCTATTGCCACTCTCAACAACTGAAGCTTGATCTCTACTGGAAGCATCATATCTATCCTGTAAACCAAGGAGAATGGAGTAGCACCTGTTAAAGTTTGAATCATAGTTTGGTATCCCTAAAGAGCAAAAGGAAGCTTATCAGCCTAGTCCTTATAAGTCACAACTGTCTTGGCCAAAATCCTTTTGAGGTTCTTGTTTACTGCTTCAACTGCTCTATTAGTTTATAACCTATAAGGAGAGGATTTATGATGCTGAATCTTGTATTTCCATAAGAGAGCTTTTGTTTTTGCTTGAAATTGGACACCGTTGTCCAAAACTATATGATGTGGAACCCCATATTTGCAAATTAATCTCCTATCTATGAATCTAACCATCTCTTTTGCCCCCAACTTCTTGAGAGATTCTACTTCGACCCATTTTGAGAAATAATTGATTGCCACTATAACAAAGCGATGCCCATTTAAAGCCGTCGGATGTATCTCTCCCACTATGTCTATCCCTTATGCAGCAAATTGCCAAGGAAATGATAAGTTGTGAAGTTCTGATACTGGCACATGTTTTAGATCTCTATACTACTTGCACTTGTGGCATCTTTGTACATATTTCAAGCAATCATGATCTATATTAAGCCAAAAGAATCCTTAGTGCATGATCATTTTGGCTAACTCTAAACCATTCATATGTGTACCATATGACCATGCATGTATCTCCTCTATGACTTTTTCTGCCTCCCGTTCCTCTAAGCAACGAAGCTGAAGACCATCCTTTTGTACAAGACCCCATTTACATTAATAAACTGAGTTGACAACTTCCTCAATACCTTTTTATCCTTGTTTGTGGCTTCTTCGAGGAAGTTTCCATTTTCTAAGTAATTTTGGATGTCAAAAAACCATAGCTTGTCTTTTTCTTCCTCTATTTCCATTATCTGCTCTGTCTCGTAACAAGGCCTTTCAGAACTGGAAATGATCACCGGTTTCATGATTATCCCTTTTGGATGATCCCACATGGAAACCAAGGTAGCCAATGCATCTGCTAGCTAATTCTCATCTCTCGGAACATGACAAAAAGTGCACATTTCAAATCGTCCACTAATTGACCTTAGGTACTCTACATAAGGCATTAATCTTTCTTTACAGAAGGTCCACTTTTCATTGGTTTGATACACTACTAATGATGAATCCCCAAACACCTCAACTGTTTTTACACCAAGAGCCAACAATGCTTTAAGTCCGAATATGTAGGCTTCATATTCTACCATGTTATTTGTGACTTTGTATCTTAGCTTCTTAGCTAACGGTAGCTTTTCTCTTTCAGGGTTACTAAAATCACTCCTACTCCTTCCTCTTTGTTGTTGCTCTATCAAAATACATCTG